>VXBT01001127.1:1908026-2001703 GCA_013400235.1 Oriolus oriolus | reverse complement strand
CGGGGCCGCGAGCGGCGGGGCCGGCCCTGCCCTCTGCTGGCGGCGGCCGTGCCCCGGCCCCGGCGACAAAGGGGTCCCGCTGCTGTCGCCTCGGAGCTGTGGCACTCCCGTTAGTCAGCGGGGAGGCCCGAGGGGAGCAGGTGGGGCTGCTCAGCCCGGAGAAGAGAAGGGTGTGTGGAGACCTCGCAGCACCTTCCAGTATCTGCCCTACAGGGAAGCCACAGAGGGACTCTTCGTCAGGAACAGCAGTGACAGGACAGGGGGGAATGGGTACAAATTGAAAGACGGAACATTTCGATTAGATATTAGGAAGAAATTCTCTACTGTGAGTGTGGTGAGATACTGAGACGGGTTGCCCAAGGGAGGCCGTGGATGCCCCAGCCCTGGCAATATTCAAAACTGTGCCGAGTAAGGCCTTGAGCAACCTGGTCTGATGGGAGGTGTCCCTGCTCAGGTCAGGGGGGTTGGGACCACATGATCTCTAAGGTAGCTTCCAACCCTTAACATTCTGTTCTTCTATGCAGCAGAAGCTGCCTCTGGTTCCATTCCTGTTTGCAGGGGACACCAGGTGCTGTCATCCAAGGATTTACAGCTGTCAATCTTATGCTCAACAGAAAACTAGAGGACAGGAGATGGACTGCAGTGATTGTGCTGATTCAGGAGAAAGTGTTGGTGGATCTTACCCTCAACATATGCCAGTTTTGGCCTTCATTTAGATTAGATATTTGGAAAAAATCCTCTACTTTGAAGGTGGTGAGGTACTGGAACAGGCTGCCCAGAGAAGTTGTGGATGCCCCATCCCTGGAACTGTTCAAGGTCAGATAGGTGGGGCTCTGAACAACCTGGTCTAATGGAAGGTGATCCTGCTCATGACACGAGTGGTTGGAACTGGATGATCTTCAAGGTCCCCTTCAAACACAAACCAGTCTATGATTCTATGAACTGCCCCTCTTGCATGGAACCTCAGTCATGGATCAAACAGTTTAAAAGGCCAGGGAATTAACGTGTGCCTTTGTGAAGCTTTGAGAGCCAAATGTAGGAGCCATGATCTAACAGTGGTTCCTCACCTAGTGCCACTCACATGGCCCCTCACCATTCTGTGTAGATGTTCCTCTAGTCTGATGTTATGAAAGAAATGCCTCGTCATGCATGAGGATTTGCAGTCTCTTAGTTCCCATACTCAGTTTCCATCTTCAGGGTTTATTTAAACCTTTGGTGCAAATGAAATTGATTTTTGTCTTGTCCTCAGTGGACACAAATAGCCATACCTTGCAGGGACCTATTAACAGATGCTCCCCTCATGCAGCATGCAGTGGATGCAGGGTGTGCCTGGGTTAGTACCGGCTCATGGACATCTATGTGTAACCTTTTGCATGCCTCTTTAACACCAGCTTTGACTTTCTTGTCTCAGGTGTGAAATTTATTCCTCAATTTTGATTTAAATCCTGATTTACCTTCATCTCTTTTCAAGCTCTTTATACTTACCAGGTGGAATTGTTTTGTTTTCTGCTTCTTTAATGCATCTCTCTACAGTTGGATCTTGCAGAGCAGTGGTCTCTCAGAGCCCTTAAGCTCTTCCCACCACTTTTTTTTGCAGCTTCTGCCTGCTTTTGTTCCCAGCCACCCACCTCAGCAGTCCTCCACTGCTGGGGCCCTCTCACTGCCACCACGTTGGCATAGCATCACTAGTCTGCATAGAAACGGGCTAGAAGTGAGTGACAATGTCCATTCCTGACCAGATAAGTATCTAATACTTTGTGAAGGTTTTTATTTTGTGAATTTCTATAAGATATATTGTTAATGGATAGCAAATAAAATTGGCAATAGCTGTTAACTTCAACTCCAGTTCTACCATCTTCCTGGCTCTTGGCTTCTAACCCCTTGGTCTTTCTGAAACCATGTGCAGGGACTTTTCTGTCACAAATGTAGAATGTGTGTGGTGTACATATATGTGTATACTCTTAATTAAATATGCTCCTGTATATAGTTGATAATTTACCCACTGTGATTATTCTTTCTGCTTTTAAATAATAACTTGAATAAAAACCCCCAAATCAGTAAAGCTCAAGCTTTAAGAAACCTAATCTGAGGTGATACTTCAAGATAATTCAAAAATGGTTTAGACAACCATTTTTATGTTGTCAGAAAGAGTTTTAGATCAGTATTTCTTGGCAAGTGTGGTTCTGACTGTCATTTCAATGGAACCACAGCAAAACAACGCCTTGAGATTACAGTGTTCTTGGTATGATTATTCTGTTGGCCTTGTGTAAGACCGGAGAGGCAGATTGCTGACAGTGCTGTCTGATCACCCCCTACCCTCCCTGGAAGGTGACACAAGGAACAGTGGCTAGGGTGTTTTGTCAAAAATTAAACCCAGCACATCTTTTACCTTAGCTAGGCAATAGCTGAAATGTTCTGATTTGAGAGTTGCTGAATACCTGGTAGTTATGGGTAGAAGAAGGCTCAGGACTTCTTAAAGTATTCCTCTCTGTAGCGGATCCCAAGCCTTACAATGTCGATCCTAAATTTTGAGCATCCTCTTCAGTTTCATGATTCTCCTTAACAGAACTAACCTCTCTTTGGAGCTGAAGTGGGTTGACTCAGTCTGTGGCCTGATTAGAAGTGCCTGATGCAGCTGAGGCATTTTTCACAGTGTAAGCTCAGCTGAAGTTGCAGAGTAAATGTTTTCTTCCAATTAACGTGTATTTTCACTTTATTTTATTTTTACCCCAATAAGAGAAAGGAGTTCAACCCTTTGGAGTTGTCAGAGCCCATCCCTTCTCTGTGAAACTTCCAATGTAGTTTCCACGAAGAAGTGGAGAAAATCAAATGTCAGCTCCACCTGTGGAAGAGGAATGTGTTAGAGACACACTGGCTGTCAGTGCAGAACTGTTTCTTCTTGGGAGCTCTCGGTGAGAGTGGTTTTTATTGGAAGTGATGCACATCCGCAAACAGTGCTCATTTCCTGCTTCAGTAGTTGAATTGTTCTGCAGTGGATTTAATTGCATTGCTTCCTCCTAGCTTCTTACTGCTGTCCTACAGTCAGCTGGCTCACAGGTGAAGAATCCTTTATTCTTATTATGTGTGTGTCACTGTTCCACAGTCAGCTGCATAGGATGCACCTGGAGTGCTTCTCCAGAAATATTTGTGTTGTAAATGCACGAAGTTTGGTATGAATCTGATGGACTGGTGCACTCTGCATTTCCACATGGTTCTGTTCTAAGGTTCTGTACTTAACAGTTCTGCTGTGAAAAAAGCAGCTTTTATTCCCTTAATTCCCACAGCCACAACTGATGCTGTTCTTGAGATGTGTTGCAGTTATTACTTGCATAAGTAATGTGCATCTGTCTTTGCAGCTTCTGGGTCTTAATTACTCATTCAAGCTTGTGGTAGAGTCAAGAATTAACCCTGGATTCTGTGAGGTCTCTGGTTTTTGGCCCTCATGAGGGACATGGGCAGGTAAAGCAATGGCAGAGATGACATAAAATGACCACAAGTACTTGGCTCTTTCAAAGCATGTTAAAGCTGTCTCTTGAGCCAGACAATTGCTTGTAAAGAAACCAGATATCATTGTGTCCACGTTTTGGCTTCTATTCTTACCAGCCTCCCTGAGTATTACAGTGGGCTGCCTTCGGGGAGGGTGCTGAGGCGCTGGAACAGGTTCCCCAGAGAAGCTGGGAATGCTCCATCACCGGCAGTGTTCAAGGCCTGGTTGGATGGAGCTCTGGGCAGCTTGGTCTAGTGAAAGGTGTCCCTGTGCATGGTAGGGGGATTGGAACAACATGGTCTCTAAGGTCCCTTCCAACCCAAACCAGTCTGTGATTCCATGATCTTGGCATGCTTGGAGGAAGTTGATGACATTACTGTAACAATGAACAAAACACTTTAGTGCTATTAATGTAACAGAGGCACTCTGGAATTTCCTGGTAACAATGGAGAGTGGATATTAAGTGGAACTTAAGTAACACTAATTAACAGAATCTTTGCCAAAAATTAGTGCCCCCCTCTTTAGCACCACTATTTGTAGTGACAAGGCTTTACTCTACAAAGAACAACTACACAATATGGCTGTAGCAATTAAGACAAATTCTATTTTAGATTTTTTTCAAAGCTTAATGATGGTACCTTATATTTACAAATCAAAACATTCAACTTACTACATGATGTCCAACTAATCTGGCACAGGACTGAACATATCCTAAAAATGTCTGTCAGCAGTCTCAAGGGTCTGCTACAGTAAGTCTAAGATGTAATAAGACAGAACGGAATTAGTTTAAGTAATAAATGTTTAATCAAAGAATTTTACATATTATTAACAGCATTCATTTGGCCAAACATCTACATGGTTGTAGTATCCTACTTGTATATAAAGTGGGAATGTATCAAGTATAGACTATGAAAGTGCAAATAACAATTCAAGGTTAGAAGGTAATTTTTTTACATTATAAAATTAACAGGTTTACAAAATAGTCTTGCCAAACTTTTATTTTTGAATTGTAAAGTCAATGACTATGATGTTAAAATAAGTACCAAGAAAATACAAATTTAATAGGCTAATTTCATGCTCATAAGAGTAACACAGAAACAATGGATATACTGCACAACCTAACCAAATTACAAAAAACCAGAACCCACAAACTTCACTATCTTCACAGAGAGCACTCTTACATATCTTACTGCAACTTTGCAAGACATCTCAATGCAATACACAATCTTTTTGTGAGAATCTCTCTATTCAGAAATTACCATTCAAGGAAGCTATGTGAGTTAAACAACTTTCAGACCAATTCATGATGACAGTTCATGAAGGACCATTTTAGTTGAAGGACTTTATACCTACAGGTATTTTTCAGGGGCTCAATATTATGTCAGGAGGAGGGTGGCTAGGGGAAAAGCTGGAAGATTATTTAGACTATTCTAATTCATTCTCTCTAAAGATGCTTGAAAAATGGAAAAGGTTTTTATGGGGTAAGGGTAAAATATTCTTATTTCATTTTTTAGTAATATGAACCTCGTAACTGCAATCCAAAGCTGGATTTGCATGAATTAGTTACCAAAACACTCACTTGAACTCACAGTAATCAATACATAAACTTTGCTATCATGACACTTGCCTATACACACTCAGTAGTAATAAACTTTTATATCATATCAACAAATCTGTGGTAACAGTTAAGCAAAACTTAAAATGGAGTGTATGTAATTTGCTCATGTTATGAACAGTTTTGATTATATGTAATTAAAACAGCCATTTGAACAACTTATTGTAGTTGTAATTACATACTGTACCATTGTATCTCACTAACTGTAGATTGATGCTTTTAAGCAAATCTAAAACCAGTACTTTTGTTTTTCACGGTACAACAACTAGGAAAAGGTTTTTTTGTGGTTTGTTTTTTTTTTTTTAATTTTTTTCTTACACTAAACAGTAATCACACAGCAAATGAATATTGTGCAATTGAACAAATACCTAGTAGTGTTTTGTATATGCAAAAACACTGACTGAACGTTTAGTTATTTACTGTAAAGGCAAGGCCATGGGTGGTTTCATGGAGGTCTTTGCAATTAATAGCATAGTTACTCCAGAACAAACACTGAATTTGAATTACTTGTTTAACTGTGGCAACTATCCAGTTGGGTTAGGCAAAGGCACCGTAACATGTTGAGCAGGATGCGTTATCTGAACTTTTAATTGTGGGACTGGCTAATATATGAAAATTCTGTATTCCTATATTTTTATAAAATGTTATCATTAAAAGTAATTGCACTGTTAGTGCATAAAATGCTTTGTAGAATTATGAAAACAAAGAACTATGATTGCACTTCCATTAAAGTGTCTCTTAAAATACAGCATAGCTGTTGCTAACTCACTGTATTTTAATATTTAAAATAACTGTTTAACAGCAGCATTAGGTTTTATTAACTTAAGATACAGGCTACATTTAATTAAATGCAGTCACCATGGCAACATATGCCAGTTAAATTTAGAGAGGCAATGCTACCCAGTGGTTTCTTTCACTGCTAAGAATTGTGGGCTTAGTTGGATAGAGTAACACTGCACTGTTTCATTAGGCTACTGCCAGTTAACTTTTCACAGTTTGGCACATTTGGACTGTAAATAGACATGAAAAAATCTTTGATTTTAAAGGGAAAGAATATCCCCTAAAACTTGTTCCTGGAGCAGTACTACAGAGAAGCATTAAATACCTCCGTTCACACTGCTAACAAAAATGAAAAATGAGTAAGGAAAAATTATGGAAAACAAAACCAAAATGCAAATGAACTGCTAGATGTTATCTTGGTGAAATAATGAGTTCTAAAAAATGGAATAAACTATTTCTTAGGAAAACCAACCAAAATAATCAGTGTAAGCCTTTAATCTGTACTTTCAAGTTAAGAATCATCAACCTAAGGCTAAACAGATGCTGCATTGTATTAGGAATGTGGAATACAACCTACTTATTCCTTTCTCTTGAGAGCAAAAAGGCAAATACTACCTAATTAAATGCAAAGGATATTCCTTGAAAGGTTCACATTATTATGAAGAACTACAATTCAAGAGAACTCCTAAATATCTGTTGTTACGTCAGTGGTTACAACTGAGCTGCAATTATGTGGATCAAAGCCTCCATAATGCTTACTCCACATACTGTACCATCTGTCACCGCCATTCTTTTACTGCAGATTTAGTTTTTATTCATACCAGATGCACATGTTCAGTCCATTCCTTTGAGGTTTGAGGAGTCTGACTTGAACTATCTCCTGAAGCATCTAGGGTGCTTGTTATCTCCCTGTTATTATCACCAATTTGTGATACTGTTTCGCTTGGAATAATGTTTTCTTCAGAAGTGCTTTCCTCTGTTTGAGTTCCTCTGCCTTCGTTTTTGAGTGCATCCTCAAACAGTGCATGCTCTTCCTGAAGCTCTAGCCCTGTAAGATTTGGTTGTCCTGCTGACCCATCTTCAGTACTGGGTTGCTGTGACTCCTCATCTGTTTCTGTACTTGTTGAGGGGATCAGAGCAATACTCTGTGGGTTCATGTCATGAAACCAGGCCATAATATTTCCAAGTAGATTTTCACTGGTATTGGGATCTTGACTGCTGGAATCAGCATCGCTCGATGTTGAGTATAATCCGCTTCTTGTCTCGCTGCAGGGGTGTGAATGAAGCTGATCAGCTGAGAAGGGATCATTGCCTGCACCCAGTCTCATCAGACTGTCACCGAGTTCCAGCAGCTCAGAGCTGCTCAAAGCACCCCTTGGGTTGTCTATACTTATAGGAGCAGAGTCCAGTCTTGTAGGCAAAGAGGTACCTATTGCTCCTAAAGATGCCTCATTATTGAGAAAGTCTCTAGTTTCTTCATCTATGGCCAAGCCAGATTCTTGTAATGACAGCTGAATAGCTAGCAGGATGTTTGGGTCATCTTCATCCAGAGAACTCAGAGCCTGTGGAAATACATAAAGTTGCTCTCAGAATAAAACTTGCATCTTGTTACATATTTTGGATGAAAAGTAACTTCAGCTCAAATCTGAAATTCATTCATTATTCCTACATGTCTTTTATCAAAATCAATTTTTACCAACAGAGATGACAACACGATTTAAAAGGTGACTATTGTTATGTCAGTGATTGTTTAGCAATTCTTACCAGTGTGAATGTGTAATTTGTTGTCCTAGATTCTCCCTTTCTCACTGAAGGATTAAGAAAATTTGCAGAGACAAAATGACACAGAAAGGCAGAGCAGAGGACAGCAAGCAAAGCAGAGAGAATGGAGAAGAGATTAGGGGAGATACCTGAAGAGAATCCTGGTTTTCAGAGCGACTGACAGGGGTATAGTCATGAAGCGAAGAGCTGTGCAGAATACCCATAGAAGCTGAACTCACCATGGAGGTGCCATGTCTTCTACTGCTGCCACCTTCCTGAGTGTCTGTTCGGGCAATCAAAACAAAAGCGGTTGAAGAACCAGTGAGGAAGCCTCCTCCGCTATTATTTACGGACAGAATCTCTTCCTTTTGGATTCTAGTTGTGTAAATTTACTCCTTTATTCACTCTGAATGAAATAATCCAAACCACTCCTTCCACACCAGCTCTTATACAGTGGTGAAACATCAGTCCCACTGTTGTAGGAGTGAAACACCAATCCCACTGTTTTGGGAGTGACTGCCTAGCTCATTTGTGCCTTTCTGCCCTCAATACCCTTCTCTGTGAGAGCACAGGCTATGCCATTGGGAGCATGGGCAGAAGGGGCAAAGTGCTTCTAAGGCACATACATGATTAATGGAAAGCCCTGAAAATTACTGCATGTGGACACACATACAGAATGCATTTACAGGTGGATTACAAACCATGTTTGTCCATTTCTCTGTTCTTTGAAAGCCAAAACGTCAGCTGTTATGTTAACATCATACTGTAATAACTTTTACTGTAACAGTGCAGCACAATTAAGAGTAGAGTTGTTAATGAATACTTCAGCAATTACTGACATTGATGTTTTCTTAAAACAACCAACAAAAAGTAGAAGTAAGATGCTGTTTCCAGAAAAAACTGCTCTGTAATAAAAATAAATGTAAATCTTTTGACTTTGGAAAATGGAATATTCTACTCCAAAACTCAAATTTGATAGCCTGAGATAAAATAATAATCTCTTGCGTGCTTTAACAATGTGCACTGGCCATTACTACCATATCCAAGTGTTCAGTCAAAATCTAGTCCTTGAACTAACAAGATGGTTTTGCATTTTATTTGTAACAGGGAAGAACCAAAGTTCACCAAAATTTTGATTACTTTTTCTAAAATAAAGGATGCATGGGATCCTTTCTCCTCAATAAAAGATTTCTCCTTTTGGTTTTGAAGAACAAGCTATGTGTTAAGTTCCTGAGACACAGCAATGAGTGTCTGTGCAGCGTGGCTAAGAGACTGAGCACACAGACTGGGAGCTCTGCAGAAACAGTGTCACAGTATGATTTGGATTCAAGGTATTTTTGTACCTTTGCTAAGGTTCTGGCAGAACTGAGCCAGCCCAGACAGCCAAGTCACAGAGAGACCTTAAGGGACTGCGCTACCAGCCACAGTCCTCCTCCGAAGAGCAACACTCTGGAAGTCACAGTTCAGGCCAAACTTCTTTCCTGGCTGCCTTTTGGAATATGGCAGTTTTGGAATACAGCCTTGTGACTCTCCACAGGCCTGTAGACTCTACACTCTATGCACAACTGGCTCTTTTCATTAGTGTGGAAGAGCTGGTGTATGTATGAGTGACCTTCAAAATTTCTTCAGAAAAGCAAACCTGCGCTGGACAGCTGAGGAGTTGTTAGTGGGAAGATCAATGCATTTCTCTTTAAGACAGCAGCAGCCACAGTGAAGTCAACAACACTTCTAAGATCACATAAAAAAACTGCAGAGACAAGCCTTTATGTTGTATCCTGGAAAATACAGCAATGTATTTGAAGCTTCTTTAAAGTGTATCCACAGAAGAACACTGTGGTCACTACCAGCAGTTTCTGAAGCAGGAAGAGAAGGCAGCCTCAGAGAGGTCCGTACCTAATGTACTCTCACTGGGGTCATCAGGGTCTGGAGTATTACTCAGCAGACTGTGCATATCTCCACGTCGACGCTGTCTGTGCCTCCTCCGATACTGAAATTCAGCATATTCCTGCATAAACCAAAGGTTACAAAACACAGGGCAGCATGCAGTACTATTTTTCTGAGTAACAAGCACCACATCTTTATAAAAAATGTGTGATTTTATATGTTAATTATAAAATCACCCACTTTCAGAAAAATGAATTGCAAGTTGTATCATGCAATGCTTAGCATAAATAACAAAAAACTCCAAGGTAATCCTAAACCTATAAAACAATGAATTAGCAAAAAAAAAATACTAGATGTACTACCAACATTTTAATACTTGCAATCTCCTTTTTTTAACAATTCCAAGAACACATTTCTTGTTTAAAATCTTTGATGCCGAACTTTATATATGCACATATTGACACCCTTTTTAATAAATGCACACCCAGTGATTTTAGAACATAAAAACAATTGATGTGAATTAGACCAATAGATTATCTCAGAATCTCTGCTGCCAGCAATTGTCAGTAGAAAATAACCTTCAAAAGACTACAGAAAGCCGGTAGACATACACTGGGACTTGTTATACTTTTCCCAACCTCCAGGACACTGTGGCTCCAGAACTTCTTAAGCCACATCTGACACTCTTCTACTGGACAGTCTGTGATGGATTTTTATTCCATGAATTACAAATACCCTCTAGTTTTGCTTAACTTGAGCTGCTAATGAGCCATACCATATGGGTTTCGAACTCCTGCAGCCTGTATTTTCTCATATTGTGTGTACTTAGTTTATATAGCAGGTATGGAAAAGACTCTTGACCACATCAAGCTAACATCCCAAGGGTTAATTATCTTAATACTTGGATACAATTTGCCTATCTTTCCTAATATGAAGGAACCAATTTTATGCTTGAAGGGAAATTTCCAGGTATCTTCTCTGGTACGTCCAGCTGACACTGAACCTGACTGTGTAGGTAGCACCTTGTGTTAATTTCAGTTATCCATTCACATAAGGCAGCAAAACTATGCACACAGCTACTTGCTCTTCTCTTCAGAAAAGAATACTGTTCTTTATTTCTGTGAGGTCCAGGTTGGGAAATCTGTAATCCAAAGGATTCATTTGGCCAAATGAATTGGGAAAGGTAACAGTACCATTAGTTTTCTTTTCCTATATTAACTCTTCATCATCAACATCTAAAGTACCTAAAACTTAAATCCAGAAGTGTTACTTCTCTTTCACAATGACCTCATTAATGTAGATGGTATTATGAGAGTATGTTTTTTTCCATGAACTTTCTTACTCATAATGACATATGCAAGACAAAAGGAATAGTCACAAAATCATGAGTGTGGGCAGATTTTTATCCATGAAAGTTGTGAGGACATCAAAAAGTAGCTTTATTGGACCAGACAAAAGGTTCATTTAGCCCAGTATTCTGTCTTCAACAGCAGTTAGTAGTATATGCTTGTTAGTCTATGGAACACCATAAAGAAACAAGGCAAACATGAAGTGATTCTTCTCTAAAATATTCTTCCAGCTTTTAGAGATCTTACGGGTTTTCTAAATGCAAGGCGGTGCCTCAAACAACAGAAAATCAAATCTCGATATAGAACAATATAACGGAATTATTTAAAAAATATATAATTATATCACTCTGAACCAGAAAAGGAATCATGGGAAGTGATCACTGAACACAAAGATTTATTCATCATACCAGATCTTAGCTATTTGTTTGCAATAAATTAATCGATTTTACCAATAGCCATTTAATTTTTGGTTGCTTATTAACCTTTAGAAAGAGATCTTAATTACCACTTATGAAACCTTATTTCTTATTATATAGAACAATTTTCTACATTGAGCAAAAGAAGTTTTAATTTTGTTGGGTAGGAACATCTTGATTTCACACTGTGTTCCAGAACAATCAGCATTCCTTGCAAAACCAGTAAGATTTCATTTTCTATAATAATCTGCTGTGCTCAGTCATTCTACTACTTATCAGTCAAAGTACAGCTCTGTGTAAAATACTCTGCTGTGAAATTCACTAAAATAAACAAAGATGACCATTATTAATTCTACAAAATTCCTTTAGCATAGGTGGTTGCAAGTATTCGTGATAGCTACATAGCAAAGAAACCAACTTGCATCACACAGTGCCACATTTAGGCAAATCATAAAAACTCATAAGCAGATCATCTAAGCACAGCTGCAATTGCACCTACCGCTGAACAGCATTTCAACACATTTCCTACCAGCTTCTTCTCAGAACCAGTTCCACTGATGATACAGTAAGATCACAATGAGTTTGATGTTATCAGATGTGGGATTATTTCAAAAGAACTAAAGGAACTGGACAGGAGAAGCAGCTGATTTTTTGTAGAGAAGCGAGCCATGTTCTCACCAGCGTGATGCTCACCAACAATAGGAAAGGAAATATATAGAAAAAGTACATGGAGTTTTCTAGGATGTTTAAAAATGACTAGCTAGAAAGAAAACAGCAAACAAGGAAATGTTGAAATGAAGTTTCCTTCCTGACTGAATGCTTTAATCTAATGTTCTCAAAACATTAAATAAAAATTAAGATGATAAAGGAAAGCCTTACAGGAAGCTTCTCATTTTTTAGAGCAGAGTCTCATAAACTACTTACTCTTTCCCATATACAGATTGTAGAATATTAATTTAAAAAAAGTAGCAGAAATTAATGTCATTTGTGTATGCAATTTCCATCCTGCTTCAATACATAACAATAAAAATAAATATTTGAAATATTTAACAATATTTAGGAGTATGCCTGCATGTTTTTGTTGGATTGTGACAGAGGATGGATATTTCTTGGACTTTTTGTCAAATTTTGCTGAACTGATATTGCATTCAAAAGTAATCTACACAATTTCATACAATTATTACTTTAAGGTTCTCCAGCACATGGACAACAGTTTATATTCAATTTTAAAACTGGTTATATACTTGGAAAATGATGAATGCACAATAGCTTGTCTAATGCCACCTTAGATAACTACATCCATATTAGAGGCATTGTTTAGAGTCATTGCACAATTAGCTATGAATATATTTCCTTCTATTGTGAAATAAATGAAATGGAAAGCTTAACCAACTTGAAATGCTTTGACTCAAGATAAGGAAGCTTGTCATGCAGATTGTGATCATACCTGTGTTTCTAGCATATGCAGAACTAAGTAAAAAAAATTAAAAAGAAATAGTTTACCTCGGGGGATGCAAATCCTAAATACTCCCAATCCCATGTTCCACCAGCAAAGCTGTAAAATGGAAAGATATACCATCAAATTTAGAAGTAGAACAAAGATGAACAACCTCCAGAGCTTCAAAACCTATTGGAATCTGAAAACTAGTGCTATTGTAACTCTCTAAACGTAACAAGTCTTCTCCTTTAATTCTTGAAGAAAAATTAATTTTGAAAACTCTACAGTTAAATTTTAGACTATTCCAGAACTGCCTGATCTGTTTAAGCAAATATTTAAGAGATTTTTGAAGTGAACCAGGGATTTAGTGACAATCTTGATGGAAAAAAGTGAAATGGAAATCATGACATCTAATCATTAATGTATCACAAATGGGGAAGCAACTTAGGTTGCAACACACAGAGCCGTGATCCTCAAAAAAGAAAATACATTTTCCCCCAAAGTCTGTAATTCCACAAGCATCAAACATCCAAGAAAATATCATTATCACAGTGATTTACAACCACCACACTCAGCATCTGCCTCATAGTCAGAGAACAGCAATGGATTCACCCACTTTGGCAGCTATCAAATGAACTTTTCCTGATTTGTGCAGTGTTTTGGGTGGATTACCTGCGCCTGGGTGCTTCTGGAGAGTCTGCAGGAGCAACACCACGGGCCACAGAGGCCAGGAACTCCTGTCGCTTCTGCTGCACAAGACAAGCTGCTCGGATGATTTTATGGCGAGGTGTCCGAAGGTAAGGCCTGTTCACTTTCTGTGCAAGGTCTTCAGTGACCATTTCTAGGTCTGTCTGCAATAGTTGATAATACAGAAAAAACAGTTTTACAGGGAAATGCAAATCAGGAAGAACTCTTCTCCATAAATACTGAGCAGAATGACATCCATTTTCCTGAAAATACCTTATGAAATACCAAAATACCCCAAAATATCTGCCCCAAAGCCTACTCTTTTATTGACCTACATTCTGTCCTCCAGCTTGGAGCAGGATTTCCCTGCACTCTGAAATACTGAACATCTTCAAGAGACCTAAGGGACAGGAAAGGAGGCAGCAGTCCCAGGTTCTCCCCCAGTTTTGCCTCCTCCCAGATGTCAAGCACATCAGAAGGGAAAGAAAAAGAGAAGCTAGAGAAGGAGATGAAGACAGGAAATTTTCTTACTTTCCCCTTTCATCTGTCCTTATCCTTTTCCTTTGCAAAGTGATATAAAAAAATATACTACTTTTCCAAACTTGGTTACAAATACAAAACTGGTGTGTCAGTTTTATACTACAAAAATGGCAAAAATACACTGATAACTAATATAAAAAAATAAAGTGCCATTAGGAAAGTAAAATATATCCATGTCTTACCTGCATAAGTTCAAATATTTCTTTCTTTGTGCTTTTAGGCTCCAAAAAGAATCCATATGGATAAGAACACTTAAGAATACGGCGAGTTTTTAGAAGCTCTTGCACTGCATCTTCAATGAATGTGGTATCAGGACAGCCTCCCTCAGCTGCAATATGAAACAAGCATTGGGAAAGTATTTTCCTGCTGATCTCAGCATTACTTTTGTGCATATCAGTTAAATGTTTTGCAAGTTAAGAGCAGCAAGTTCTCCATGACTGCACAGTGTTCTTACTAAAAGAAATAAGCACGGAACATTAGCTTCAACCTTACTAATGCCACTTCCTCCTGGAGGATTTGGAATAGGTAAGATTTACTGTACTTTTAACTTTCATCCAATGTTTACAAATTCTGCTACTGGAAGGATGACATCACACAGCAGACTGATGTGAGCTCTACCCAAAAAAGAACAGTTTAGCCATAACAATGTTGATGTGATTTCAAATCAAAGGCATAGATCACAGCAAATACTTACTTCCACTTAGAGCTCTACTCAACTGCTCCATCTTTTCTTTGGCTGTTTTTAGAAGGCGCTGTTCTAACTAGAAAAAAAAATAAATAAATTACAATAAGATAATTATTTTTGGATTAATAAAACAGAAACAAACATCAGTAAAAATGGCTTGACCCACACCTGGTAGCTAAGTTCATGGTTCTTAAATCTTGTGTAATAGTGCATAAACCTATCAAGCTCTTGAAATCTTCTATGCTTCTTTTCAGCCTGGAAAAGAATGGGGAAACAAAAGAAACCAAAATAAATCTTATGATTTAATACACCAACCACCATTAGATATAATTAAATAACGAACTGTTTCTATTCAGACTATATATAAAGTATTGTACACAATGACATGTAAGTAGAGACAGAAGTAATTTTTGGAATTCACAAGGCTGCAAATAATGCAGCCAAAGAATTGATACACTGTCAGTGCCTGCTATTTAAAGCAACTTTCCAAAAGCCAAAATTAAGGCATGCCTTCTGTAGTGCACAGCAGCTAATTACAGGACCAGCTTGCTCATTTCACAAAAGGAAACCATGTCACAGAGAAGTAAAATGACCTGAGTAAAGTCACCAGTGGTTGTTAAGAAAGTCAAAAGCAGAAATCTTATGTATCCACAAATAAGTAGTGCTTTCTTTCTGTCTCTTTGATACGTTTAAGGTTATATTTTTCCATTTGGAACCCTGGTTTGGAAGAATTTTGATTAAACTTATCCTAAATGGAGAATTGCAACCTAAGTGCTATTTTTCAAACACAACATTCATTTGTTACCTCTACTGTCATCTCCTTGGACTGTTCCTCTACATGCTGAATAACTTCATAGCGAGTGCATCTGTAGTAGCCTCCAGTGGAAGAGCTGTGCTTCTTCCATTCTTCTAAGCATATCCAGCAAAAGTCGTATTTGCACTTCAGTAAAAAACAGGAAAAAGGAAAAAAAAAAAAAGTTGAAATGTCTTAGATTTGCAGTCAGGCACCATTACTCCTCTATGGACAACTTAATTAACAGCATTCTAAGTGTAAAAACTTTTTGAGGAGCCTCCTTCCTATTTTACTTAATAAGGA
Organism: Oriolus oriolus; assembly: GCA_013400235.1. Lineage (NCBI taxonomy): Eukaryota > Metazoa > Chordata > Aves > Passeriformes > Corvidae > Oriolus > Oriolus oriolus. The sequence continues at coordinate 1,985,965 of VXBT01001127.1, read as the reverse complement.
GATCTGTTTATCAAATTGTATCAAACCATGTCAGTCATCATTTTTGTTCCTTGGATCATGAGACTATGTTGGATCTACATGTTAAGTTTTAAATGGATGAAATAAATCAAATGGTAAATACATCTCATCAGGCTTGTTTTTTTGTTATTGTTAAAAAACCAGTCCCATTTCTTTAAATAACACAGAAACTATTAATGAGAAAGAGTGATTTTTTTTCCTAATATTACTTTAAAAAATCCATGATTACTGGTGTTTTTGGTCATGTGGTATTCCTGATACAAAATATTGATAACAACTAGTAAAGCAAGAGGGAAGAAGTCTGAACATAAACTCTGGTGAGTGATTACTTCCAGGTGAGACTTTTCTGACCTGACTGACTGAAGTGCTTTCAAAATAGGTAACACCTTACAAAGAGGTGTAAGGTGACTTTTGCAGGCTTCTCTGCATCAGAGATGATCAAATTGTGTTAAATATTCTCAATTCAGCTTTGAGTTCTCAGCTAGTTAATTTCAAAATAACTGGAAGCTATTTATGGACAGATAAGCAAAAGACTTCACAATTTGGTGAATTATGTTTATTTTATCTGTCTTATAGATGAAGAAAGAAAATTTACATTAATTAATATTAAGCCTTGAGTATTATTAGTGGCATTTGATAAATTAAATTGCATTTCTTCTCTCTTTAATAAGTTTAACCTTTCCAGGAATACCTACTCCATACCAGATATGTTTGTGTGTAGTTATTTTATACAATCACTTAGATATATTACAGGAAGGAATGAAATCTAATTCTTATATTGTACTTTTGCCTCAAAAGTCAGTAGTGCTAATTTTCTTCTAAAAAGCAATGCACACTAGAATATTTCTTCTTGTTATTGTGCTGTTCCTTCTTGTTTTCAAACATTTTTTAAAGCGGCTGGCTTATAAAAAATGGTAAGAAGTGTGAGAATGAAGTACGGCAACAACTGTGTATAAATGGTAAGTGTGTATCACTGCATCATTTGCCTATCATTCAAACCCATTCATATTCATTGTAAGAAAAAAATCATTAAAAAATATTCAAAAGATCGTATGAAACAAGCTGTTTCACAAGCAAGTGAACTAATAAAGCTTGATTTCCTATTAATTTAAGTATTTATGCTCCTACTGCAATCATCTCAGCTCTCCCAAATTATCTCCATTCTGACCACTCCATTATACTTATCTTTTAATCTCTCATATCTCCAAAAGCCTCCTCGAACCCAAGATTCACACAGTGTTCCCAGACCCTCCTCCCAGTATCTCAGTCTCATTACACATTCAAAACCACATCAGCTGTTTCTACCCCCCTCCCAAACCCAAAATCATTGTCAAAAGGGCAAAAAGGACAACCTTGGAAACTACAGCCTGTCAGGCTCACTTCAGTGTATGGTAAAATCATGGAAAAGATTACTCTGGGAGGTACTGAAAAACACGTGGAGGACAACGCAGTCACTGGTCACAGCCAGCACGGCTTCATGAGGGGAGGTGCTGCTGGTCGAACCTGATTCCCTTCTATGACAGGGTAACCCACCCAGCTGATCAAGGGAAGCCAGGTGATGTAACCTTTTTGGGCTTCAGCAAAACTTCTGATGCTCTCTGACAGCCTCCTCTGGAAAGAACATCCAGCACGCCGCTGGATAACCATGTTACGTGATGGCTTCACTCGGCCACAGGACTTGAAAGAATACGGAGTTTGCCAAGGACACTGAATGGGGAAGAGCTGTTGACTCCTCAAAGGCAGGAGAAGGTTCTTCACCCAAAGGGTGGTTGGGCCCTGGAACAGGCTCCCCAGGGAAGTGTTCACAGCACCAAACCTGCCAGAGTTCAAGAAGTGTTTGGACAACTCTCTCAGGCACATGGTGTGACTCTTGGGGTGTCCTGCACAGGGCCAGGAGTTGGACATGATGATCCTGCTGGTTCCCTTCCAACTCAGCATATTCTATGATTCTGTGATCAACTCCTGAGCTCTGTTTTATACGTCTTTATGATCACTGAGCTTTGTAGCATCACCACCTCGGCTTAACAAATCCCATCTGCTGCCTGGCCATGGTCTGAGCAAAGCAGAACAGGTAATTGCTGAGCAGGTAACAGCTGGGTAGGTATTTCAGCCTCTCTCTTGGTGGCAGTACAAATTAAGTCTCAGCACCAGACAGCTACCAAGTTTCAAGAAACTTGCAGCAATTTATTTTCTATGAATCCCCTTCTGTTCCTTGAAATCAAAGTACCCATAAGGTTAAAAAACAACTATAGATAGTGGAGTGAGAGAGCAGGACTGTGTAAGCCTTGCCTCGTTAGAAGCTGTGCTCATAAAACAGTAAGAAAATGCCTACTTAAGTACAGAAAACAGGGTTTTATGAGTAAGGAGTATCCTCCTCTACACCAAGGTACATGCTAGATGCTAAGAAGCAGCCACAGCTCATCATGTAGTGGGCTTGAACAGACCTACTTGCAAAAAAAGGCAGAAGCTCCATCACGGATTGTTACTTCAGCAGAGGAAGTGACAAGTGAGGTGGCCACTATTCCTTGTGTCCTGGAATGCCCTGAAATGACCTTGAGGACACCCTTCCTCACCTTCCTCACCAGGCTGAGGGGAGGCAGCTGCTGTCTGCAGAGATTTCTCAAAAGAATCTGACTATGTAAAGGACACTTCAAAAAAGACAAGAGAACTCTGGGTGTCAGCTAGTGCCTCAGAATGGTGAATTATCTACATTCATCAGTGTTTAATGGCCAAGTCTTCTCCAGCCTGAAGCCACTTTGTTCAACTGAGCTCAGTGGCAACAGCTGCAACAAACATACCTTATACAGTTTTTAGAAGTATGGAATTTATGAGCTCTTTTAAAAATCATTTAAGACAAAAACCCCAAAAAACCCCAAACCAGCGAACTTGGCTTAAATCAGTGTAGGATAATGTTCTCTGCTGCCAACGACACCAAAAAAAGCCCCAATCTTCAATTTGTGTCACAGAAAGACAAAGAATATGTGACAATATAAAGAAAATGGGATCTGCATAGCAATAGAGACCTGCACATTTTCAGAAAAATAAAGAGAATTACTTTCTAAATCTGTTAGCCTTTTATTGTAGGCCAACTATGTCAAGTGTTTGCTACTTTCTTATTTTTAATTATGCTCCTCAAAGAGGTAATAGTTGTAGTTATATAAGGTATTTCTGACATAAAGAAAGAGTTTTCTAAATATGCTGCTTTTAACTAACTTGAGAGAAAAAGCATTTTCAAATGATACTGAACTTATGGCAAAAATATTTTTTCTATTTTGGTAGCACACTGCAAACTTGTGACTAATTTTCTGGCTGCTGTCATCAATAAATTTCCTTTGGAATCACTCTTGGCTATCTTTTCATTCCTACCAATGAATTCCTATTTACAGTTTTCCACCTAAACTTCTCTTGCTTTGTTGCTGTGTTAGAGAAATAATGCCAAAGAAAAATACAGTAAGGCAAAACCTTTATTAGAGCTAAGCCTTCCATAAAATCTTACATCTGCAATTAAAACTGTTCTTTCTCTTCTACATTGTTAATGACGATTAAGCCATCAATTATTTCTGTTTCCTTGAGTTTCTTACTGTATTGGCAATTATTCTTAGGTGTTTATGCAATTTCAATCATTACAATGTACACTTGTCAGCCAAACAGATTTCAGTAAATATCAAACATTTTCTAAATACATGTAACCTGCCATTTGCTCATTATCTAATTCTTTCAGCAGGTTCCACGAGTTATCAGGCATGACACTTCAGAGGTTTTGGACCTCTGTGATCCTAAAATATATTATTTATAATATATAAAATACATACAGAGAAATCCCATGATGGGTCCATCTTACCTTTGCACACTGCATGTGGTTGCAGCCCTCATTCTTCTGGATTGGAGACTTGCAGTTGGCGCAAGGTTTGGAGTTGGTCAGTAACCACAGGCAGTTGGCAGCATCCTCATAGGCCTCACTCACTCCCACAACTTTTTGAGGGTGACAGGAGGATATGAAGCATGCAAAAACAGAGAGGTTGAAATTGTACTTGTGTGATATTTTGTGAGAATCAGATTAGGAATGATGCATGTTTCCCTGTTTCTTGACAAAATATTTAAGTTCTTCACTATATGTATTTCTCACGTATATGTTATTATTACATTTTCTGATTTATACATATATATATAATATTCACACACTTATTATTTCTATGTATTTCTACACATCTATTTGTATACAAATTTATATACAGTATATATGGCAATTACAATATATAAAGGGGCAAATACATATATGAAAAAAACAGGCATAGTTTGACAAAGTAGGGTGCATTTTTCCCCTTTGTAAAATTTTCTATGCTTTCCAAAATACTTATACTGTGGAAAGGCTCTGAACTGTGGTAACCAAGATAAGTTAGTATGTATTGAAGTTGCTGTCATCTTTACTTTTTTTGTTAACTTTGATTAAGAAAATGTCTGTCCTGTGTAAACTCCTTTATTACTTTTTTTTTTGTAAATGTTAAATATCATTAAGCCATTTCCTACAACTCCCCTGAAGTTCACCCTCAACCTTACTATTATTATCCTCTGTTGGCTTGAATTAGTTTTAAAGCACATAAAAATCTTCACGGAACACTATTCAATCACGGGAGCAGACTGGGCTAAAAATCAAAATTGGACAGGGTAAATGAAGGTGTATGCAGGAATAAATGGACTAATTAATGAAACAAAGCCTTAAAAGGGAAGGAGTTTTGCATACCCTGACTGAACCACACATGTATTTATGGGGAGGAATGTTTTACAAAGAACAGTCTACCACAGTGCTGCATTAAAAATGTGAAGCAGCCCCTCATTCAGGAGTATGATTTTCTTCCCCTTTTACCCTATTTTTCAACCAATGTTGAAACTAGTTTTTACTTAATGCAACTAAAAAAAAAAATCTGTCTAAAACCAAAAGAGCAAAATGGCAGCAAAACACCCGCACCCTCCCTGTCAGCCCTGCATGACTCTTACGTTCTTCTGGCTTCATTTCAGATACTTTCTGTAGCCAGTCTTTCCAGGTCTGGCAGTCACAGGGTTCATGTGCTTCACCAAGACATTCCCTGAAAAAGAAGGTGTGTACACAATTACTTCTAATTTAGAGATTTAGAATTAAAGTTAAAATTGGTTCAAGCCAATTATCCAAAAGTAGGTAATTTGCTATAGCAGAAGCGTATTTTATGTAGAATTGCTTGCATCTGTTCAGTTGCAATAATCAACCTTTAACCAGATTCAGTTAAAGACTGAAGCTTTTAATCTAGAACAAGATCGAAGCCCTCCAACACCAGCATTAGGTATTTATGGATGTTTACTCTTTCCACCAGAGTCTCTTAAATGGGGCCTCACACTTATTTACATGGACACAGTGGAGTAATGAGTCTCTTGAGCTTCTCCTGAAGTTCCTACTAGAATTAAGGATGGCAATCACTACTACACAGTGGCAGCAGATATATGGCTTCCAGATGGTGCTTCAGTGTAGATGTGTCAATATGCACTCCGGATTTGTAATAACTCCTTTTTTTTCTACTGGAATGGCAGCAAATAGCCTCAGACATCTGCCATATCAAAGAAAATAATTTCAGATGGGCACCAGCTGCATCAGAGCATACACAAGTTTGCTGCAGATCCAATGGTGAACTGCTCTCTAGCAGTGCAGGTTCAGAAGCTACATCAGTACTCTTGTGATTGCTCTTGTCCACATTTTAAGCAGGAACTCAGGAACAAGGAAAAGGTTATGGGAACAGTTTTGAACTCTTTTCCCTTAGCTAGTCTGCTAACAAAAAAGCTTAAATTCAGCACACTTGCATCTCTGGTTTGGACTTAAGATCTTAGATGGGAAAGATTGTACTGGAATAAATAACTGGTTTGTAATAAGGTGATTTCAGCCTTGGTTGAAAGCTAACACCTTTCACATCTGTGGGACAGTAGGACACTTAAATCATTGACTTCAAGAGTGCCAAGACTCTCTCACAGTATATAGTATTTGTTGCCAGAAAAGACTGCAAACAGCAAACACTGACAAGCTCAATTTTAAGTTAAAAGCTGATTGATTAGTCAATCTTTTATGGGGAGTAGGAGGAGGGATTTGTGTCTTTGATATTTTCAAATTTGTAAATTTGTGGATTTTAAATGAAGTGCAGTCATATCTATATCTAAATCTTTATATCTATATTTCTCTATATATGATAGTCACAACAATTGTTCAAGAACAACTTCTTAGGGAAGAAGCTCTTTCCTCAGCCCACCCCAAAACAAGGATTTTTATGCTGGGATGTCATTCTACTTGAGTAAGAGCATTGAGCCTACTGTTCATGAAAGTTTTTATGAAAGTTGTATTTTGGATAGACTTCCTGACAGCAGTGAATGGAAAGAACTAACACTGAGCAGCTGTGCCAATTAACAGCATGAGCCTCCCCAGATGCCTTGCTCAATACTAAGCAGGATGATTTATTTGAAGGCGCAGTACATACTTATTAAAATTGTGGCAAGTTTCAACACAACAAGTTAAAATTCATGGAAAGGCTAAAAACGTCACCAAAGAAGAATGTAGTTCTGGATTTTTTCCCTCTCATGATAATATATTTTGAATCAAAACAGCAAAACACTGTTGCAACCTGTAACTGGCTTTCCAAGTGCACCTGCAGAGTTGTCACCCCTGTAGAATGAGACTCTGCTACCATAGCTAGGATGAAAGGAGTGAGGACTGATGGTACAAAACTAAGTGTGCGCTGCCTGCTAAAACTGTTTTCCAGAAATGTCTGCTTGCTACAGTTCCTTGTGCTTCTGAAACTGCATGAAGTGACTTCTAATATGCCGAATGGATCTGATAATAAACTGATGTAGGATTTGTGGACAGTTTTAACATATACTACGTTTAAGTAATTCAGCATGCTTTTTCTGAAAGAGAACAGAATTTCGTATTTTCCACAATCAATTACATTTTGTTGAAGATGCTGTGAGTGCTGGGTAATGAAAACTGAGTAAATTCTAGGGAACTCTGTATTGAAGAGGAACATTCCTATTCCTACATTAAAAAGAAAAAAAAAAGAAATTGTTCAATAGACTCAGAGAATTTTCTTGCTTTTATGAGCCTGAAGGCTATAGATCTGAAAAAAAGTGATTAGTTGGTTTTCTAATATGTAAATTCTGAAGAATCTCTTACTAAATGCAGTATCAATTGCTATTACAATGTCTAAGCTGTAGATTACTGGGGTAAAACTTGCAGAACTGGCAGAAGTATGGGACTGTGGGATGTGCTGATTGAAATTTAAAGAGACAAAGCCAGCTCCCTTTAAACACACACATGATGAAGACCCTCTGAACTGAGAATATACTTTTTCTCCAGAGGAACTCATTTATGCACAGAGTTTTTGTACTCTAAGACTGGTATGGTGTCCTTAGCAAATGGTTCTGATCTGAGGCACCGCAGGATGCTTTGGTTGCTAGCAGAACTTTCTTGCCATTGCTGAAACTCTCCATTTGCTTTTGCGGGGATGAAAAAAGAGGATTTGGAAAGGCCTTCTTGGACATTTTGTTGCTAATATGAGGTATTTTTCAAGACCTTAACTGTATTTGCTTGCGCAGTATTTCAAAGCATTAATGTGAAAAGAATATACAGAAATATTATCGGGAAACATAAAAAACCCCATTTCTCCTAAAAATTTGTCACTCAGAGGACATCTTCACCCTTGGAGAACATTCTGGGGAGCTAGCACATTCAGTCCATGTACAGGAAGCAGAAACTGCCATTGTCTGAAGGTTCATGTCAATATGACACTGAAGTGGTCTCAGGTTCCTTCAGGTTAGTGGAAAAATTGATTCTCTGTCTCTTATCAGAAGCAAGGATGAAAGGATGGTACCTTCTTGTGGAATAGTACCAAGTTTTGTTGTATGTTTCCTGGTACAAAACATTTTCTGGTTTGTTTCCATGGGACTTGTTTATTTCTGAGTTTTCCATCCATTGCAAATAACCTCGTCCCAAGATGTTCTGTTTTCTGACTTTTGTTTCATTAGGTCTGTTTTCTTTTTTTTTCCCTTCCTCCTTTCATTCATATGGGGAAAGAACTAAAATCAGAAGCATTTTTCGTTAAGAATGATGATATTTGGAATCAAGCAGATGATTTAGGGTGTTCTTGTATCATGGTTTCAATTGAAAAATGAAAAGAATTGCTGAGCTTGTCTGAATGTCTATACTTTGGTTGACCCTTTTTCATCTTCCAAGAACATAAAGATGTCCCACTACAATAGTCATAAATTGTCAGTCTGATAGTATCAAGGAAAAATATGCCAGATCTTTTCTACTTTTGTTGATGCTGTTATGTCCTTTTCTAGGAAGTGCTGAACATCGGCAGTCTGGGGGATGTTTTAAAAAATATCTGTCTCTACTCCTTCTTGAGCTTGCATTCATCTTAAAACTCAGTAGAAGATAACAGAAAGAAAAAGTGCTGAACCTAAAGTGAAACAAAGATTGGAGTGATCCTGCAAACAGAATAGCTATGTGTGAAGGAAATGGTCCTTCGTGGCCCCATTTAAACTCCAGCTTCTTTGATGTGATTCTAGGAAAATTCAGAAAGAGCTAAACATTGCTCATTTTCTGCACTACAACTGAGAACGTGCCATGTTTCGATCATACAACTATCCAGACACAAAAATCCCTGTTCCAGTATCCCACTTCTTCCACCCTCAGAACAGAACATCACAACCATGCTGTTGTTTTGCACCTAACAGAGCCAAAACCGACTAGCGTATTAGAAATCTTTGCAGTGCCCCAAAATACAACAATATTCGTGCACATGAGGTTATTTATTGCGTGGATAGAGGATGGTACGGTCATATACCATTCCATACTGATTTCTGTTGCACTCTTGGTGCCAAGTGGGACTTTTGAATTAGTCCCTGGAACAGCAGTGACTGTGAGTTTATGTAGATGCAGGTAAGTTTCCAGTACTAACCAGCAGAAAAGATGTCCTTTTCCACAATCTACTGCAGGGGCTTTTAGCATAGGGAAGCTAAGTGTATCTGATCCTGTTGAATTTGACCCTTGTCTTGTTAGCCTTACTGCTCTTTCACAGCCAGGTATAGGACACCATTTAATAGCAGGATTATTTTCAACAAAGGCCTGTGGGGAAAAAAAAGAAAAAAAGTAAAATATTTTACCACGTAAGGTCAGATTTCATCCTTGATATAAAACAATCTGTGTTCATAATCTTCCTTTGAAGGAACAAAGCCAAAAACTACAAGGACAGACTTTTAAATATAGTATGGAAAGGGAATCATTTAATGTCCACTTTTTTTTTTCTTTTAGTAACAACAGTACTGCAGACTTACACTAAGAATGAAATTACTTACATTCCAAACAAAATGTTCAATCTCTGCAAGTTAATTCCTTTGTGCTGTGGCTTACAGTAAACTTCTACTGTATATGCACTGGCAGTACACTTATTAACAGAACTGATTCTTTCAGTTGGAAAGAATGAAAACCTTAATGATTAAACAAAAATCCCACAAAAAACCAGAAATCAGAACTAGACTAACTCAGTAATTTATTTCCCATCTTTTTTGCTTAATTTAACAGGCCTTCTTTTGTAAAAACTGTATTGAATAAATGAGGATAAAAAAGGAACTTCCACTACTTTGCTTCAAACCTATGCTGATCACCAGTCACTTGAAATAAAAGATGCTAAAGATGAGTCAGATCTGGTAATTTAATTTGCATTTTACTTTGTGTTAAAGAGACTTGTCGCAGAGGAAGCATTGTACTGTAAATGAAAAAATATTTCTCTACTTCTGCCCTGCCACCACTGATAATGTAGCACATTTCTCAAAGACTAGTTCATTACTACACTAGTATAAAAGAAGAAAGCTGAATTAAAAGATTGCTTTTAAAAACAAATTGCAATGATGAAAACAAATACATTAAAAATCCCAGGAAAACCAAATTAAGCTTTTCCTACTCCTCTTCCCATATATAGCAATCATGTCAGGCATTGTACCAGTAATTTTTTTAAAAGGACACTGAATGCAGTAAAAATAATCTGAAAACTTTTAAAATTTCAGATGGCAAACACAAACAACTCTGACTGATTAAAACCATATCACCTGTTACAAAAATAAGTTATTTTAATGATTTTATTAATACTGCATTAGGTAACATACTATGGAAATATGGCATTTCTGCCTAAGGGATACATAAAATGTCCTTTCTTTTTTTCTCTGTGGTATAGCAAGCATTGATATTATGCTATATAAGAGCCAATACATATTTGTATGTATTTGTTTGTGAATTTCTACTTGGAAAGTTACAGATATATTGCAGCATTTCATACAGAAGCTTTTAGTTACTTTTTATAAAATGAGTTCAAGAGTACAAGAACAGTTTGATAATTTACCTTAATGTCAAATTGAAGGTATCTCTTGTCCATCTCCTTGGAAACCACACTTTCTATGATGTCTACAGGCACAAGCTGGAAACAATCATATGCTGGGCAAAAAATGTTGTGAGCTTCACCCTCCTGAATTTTCAGATTCAAAAATCTGCCAGGATTTTGCCAGTCAGTATTTGTGAATAAGAAGTAGAGGTTAAAAGGCTGTTGAGTACTTTACACTATGTTCGCAGATATTCACAATGATCACTCTTTAAACAGAGAATAAGAACTATCTCTTTCTGCTCAAAAGAGCTACAAATTTGATGAGCAGCATAATTAAAAAAAAAAAGAACACTGTCATGGTTCAAATGTGAGCATCATCAGCAATATTTAGCCTTATGTTTGTGGTTTCCATCCTCGCCATTTATCAGACAGCTCTGCAATGTTTAATTAAACTGAGCATTACCTCTACCTTAAATCAGAAACAGAACATGTAAGTGTAATTAATCCAGGAAATAATTAATTTAATATGCAATTAATTTCTACAACTGTGCTAATAAAATCAGGTCTGCTCTTGGACACAAATGTCTAAATGGTGACATTTTTAGTCCCTGACCACCAGAATGTAAGACAGAACAAGCTCAAAAATCTGCTGAAACCTGGACTTTAACAGTTGTTCAGTTTCAAAGCTGTAACAGATTTATTAATCTGACATCAAGGATGATTTCATTCTAACTTTAATCATTTAAAGGACAGGCAGTTATTCTAAGGTAGACACCTGAGATCTTTTAACAGTTAAGGTAGAGATACTTGTCAATTCATCCCATCTTAGATTCGTATCTTAAGAGTTGGATAACTCAGTCCTGGCTATGCTCCCAAGTGACTTAGAAATGACTGGCTCAGAAGGATGAATTCCACCCTAGCTGTGCCACCACAAACGCTTGCCATGGAACTGTGGCTCTGAGCCTGGGGCTCTGAGCTGGACCCTGTGTCCTGCACAAAGGACACACAGTCCAGCAGCCAAATTAGAAGCACCACGTCAAACCAGCGATCTCTTGGTAACCCCTACATCCTGCCCAGGGATTTGCAAGGCAAGAGAAGCACAACTAACAATTTTCTTGCCACTGAAAAGAACTGCCTTTGGAAAGCTCATATGGGAAAAAAGCTCTTCCTTAGCACCTGGCCAATGAGTTCATACAAACGGGGCTGCTCTGCAGTAGGAATAACTGTGCTGAATTGATGCTGTAACAGGACACTACAGGGGTACAGATCAAGTAGTACAATCTCCTGAATGGGGACACAGATGAATACAAAGCACTGCACACAGATATAATTATTCCTGGGAAATATGATTAATATTTATACTACCATAATTATCCATGTCTGAGATTTCCACTTGTGTGACTACTCTGACCTATGCACTAACAAGTGCGTTAGACTAATAAGACTTTTAAGTGAAATCTACCCCTCAGTTATTAACCCTCAACATAACAAAAGCATTTTAATTGCTTTTCTGATTGAAAATGGATTCACAATGCCTAAGTTTAGCGTGCTGAACTCAGAGATGGAATTAAGCATGTGCTTAATTTAGAAAGTGTAAACCCCAATACTGCCAGCACCACACACACACAGAGAACAAATCAAGAGTAGGCTTATCTATTTACACACAAGCTTAAAACATTTGCTTAGGAGTTTTGCTGAGTCAGAACCAAAACAAACATTACATAAGCCTAAACCAGTTGGTAACAGTCGTTTGAGTGACAACTAGAATATCTGATAGCTGCAAACCAGCAACTCTTTTGAAACCCAAACAGTAGTTTAACATTAGCTGTTTAGGGTCTCTGTCCTTTCCTCTTCAAAATGGCAAGTGTGAAAGTTTCTCAAATGATAGAAAAGTACATATACTCACGCCTCCCAGCATGCTCTGCAGAAGTCATGTCCACAAGGCATATCCACTGGGTCTTCAAACACAGAAATATTACACATGCAAATGTCACACTGTAGATAAAAAAAATGCTTCTGATTAAGAAATACCCTAAAGCTTTTTGTATTGTTAGCAGAATGAGTTATGTTGGAAAATCTCAGCAAAAATTTAAAGTGCTCAGTAAGGGAAAAAAACCAACTGTATCCAGAAAAAGAAGTTATTTAAGCTATAGGAATAGGAAAGATTGGGTATCTCTGTTTCTATAACTCCCTAGCCAAAGAGCGTATTTTGGGCTGCTTTTTGTAGCGTCCTTGAGCTCAGGAAGGGCTTTACCCTGCAGAGTGCTGGAATCTCAGAGTTAGAGTTCTAGGTACAAAAGGGAGCTGAATTTTTCATCAGCTTCACTGACAGCCAGAAATGAGTTTGGAGATGATAGAGGCTACAGGAAATGTTTAGCATCTCACACAGTCAGGTCTAAATCAAGGCGAAACAGTTTAAGTGTGCAGCACCAGCATTTTAAGTAATAGCCTGCATATAGGCTGTTGAGAAGACTTTGAGGTTTTTAATCAAAATGAAGAATAAGTTATGCTACAAATACTCCAACAGAAGATATAATTGCTGAATTTTACAGAAGTAGGTACTAAAGAAAAAATAACACTGAATACTGCGACCCTTACTCTGAAATAGTTAAAGAGTAGGGATGAAAATACTCACTGCTTATGGTTATGTGTGGAAATTAATATTAATGTTCTTCAAGAAAGACAGTATTGAAACAAAGACACCGTGAAAATGCATTTCAACTTTCAATGCATTAGGTATTATACAGACATAGGACATTTTCAGAAAGTTAGCCTGTGGTATGCCACTTTAAAAGCACTTATATTACAGCCAAAACAAAACCAAGCAAAAAAAAAATGGCCTTTAAAGTGTAAAACTCCTTGAAGATATGTATTGTTGCTTCAGTCATTTAACTTTATTGTCTTACCAAAAGTAAATATTTTTAAAGTTGACAATGCATTAAAAATAATCTCTATTAAATTTATATGAGCTGTAAATTTTGTTTAAAAAGTATCTTTAAAGTAAGCAATTTAATGAAGCCCTGAGTTCAAAACATCACATAAAAACATTTACTAGAACTGTTAATAAAACAGGATGCAAATGAGAAACATGTAAAGGAGCTTTATACCTTGTGGTTTTATTTTATCTATTCCTTTTAGTTTTTATTTTCCTAGCAAAATGAGACTTGATAGTTCAGATAAGATTCTTAAACAAACAGGAATACTAAATGTGTAACACTGGATTTGGATTTAGACACACTAGATCTGTAAATGGCAATCCTTATCCAAACCTGCATTCCTGGCTTATGGACCATCAATGAGAAACAAAACACGCAGTGTAAAACTGAAGACATATAATCTTCTGTTCAACATTTTAATTAGGACAATTATTCACAGACAATATTTAACTGCTAATGTAAATAAATGTACAGTAACAATATAACTTCTATATAGCCTCTTTTACAGCATTTTATAATTAAAGAAATAAAATGTTTCTATGCAGGAATGCAAAATCTTCATTTTAATATGAGATTTATGGATGATCCATTTGCAAGACTGCATGTAATATTCTAAAAAAATGCTTAGATCATGGAGCAAAAGTTTTATAATGCTGCAGCTGTGGATTATTAAAAAGAGAACTCTGTCTTCCAAAAGAGCCAACACTGACTTTAATGAAAGGCGCTTTCATATTTCAAATTTGCAATAGCTTTGTAAACCGCTTGAAGCAGCCCACACATAGTAAAAGTAATTATAAGCTTACAGTACACTAGCAGGCTGACATTTCAAAATGCAGATAAAGACAATTTTGTTTTCTAAAGAAAAAATTTTCAAAAGGCAGGGTTCACAGAACTGAGTACATTCAGGGAAATGGATACAATGAAAGTGAACATCTTGATAAGGATGAGATGAGAAGTTCAAAAGAGCCCAATGCACTGATGTGACTGTAGCTGTCTAAAATGAGAGTTTGTGAGTGACAGCCAAGGTAAAAACAGAACGGTTTATATTTGCCAGATGCTCAACAGTTTTATCATATAGAATATTTAAGGTGTCAAATTCTCTGCTGACCACTTTTGGAAAGAGAAACACTTTATACTTTTACAAAGGTATTTTTGGCAGCTCCCCTGTCTACACAGGTGCACTGTGTTTAGAAATCAGCTCTTTTGCCTTGCTGGTTTAAGGTCTATTTATAAATTTACCACAGCTGTTTCCATGTCTCCTGGTGAGGGGCTGATTTCATCAGGGGAAGTGACAGAAGAGCGAGTAGTGCGTGGAGTCCGTGGAGAAGGGAGCGTGTCCCACGCGTTGTATCCGCTTGGAGGGGGCGTTGGCATCTGAACCCCAGAACGCTGGCAGCAATTCTCCGGGTTACACATCCAGGCTTCAAGTAACTTCTCCCTGTCCCAGTCTTGAAGAGATATAGAGATGTGGGAAATTATGTACCTGACAGTGTTTAAAATATATTCTGTAACTGCACCCTCAAAAGAATATAGAAATACTTGTAGTGGTATTAAATTAAAAATAACTAAGTATAATAAAGTGTGATTGAATGGAACTTTAGACATTACATTATAGAGAACACATTCCAAGATCATACATAATGCAATGCATTTTTGTAAATAATTGCATCACAAGCATTCCTTTCCCCGTAATATCGGTCTTTAAATTATTTTTGTTATTTATTTACAGCAATTGTAGAAGCTAGAAGGCTCAACTGAGAACCAGAACTGTACTGACTTTCACAGACAGATGAAAATATACCAGCCCTCACCACTGCGTTTTCATTATTTTCCTTTCTATGAAAAAAGTAATTGTTTAATATGGATTCAATTTTATCTGTTGTGGCTTTTTTTTTAAATGAAGCCAGGAAATGAAGGAAGAAGACTAAGATCCAACTGGATTGCAAAAAGATTTGTGATCTCATGAGTTTCCAGTCTTTATATATATGCATATAAGTGATGTGTTTTTCGGATGGGTGGGTGGGGTGGGGATCCCACCTAAGTGGAAAGAAAATTTCATACATTGTCACTACGTTTTATTCTGTAATTAAGTCCTAGTGAATGTTTTACTTCTATTCATAATTAACACGTTACTAAATGGATCCACTGTGTTCTCTTTACTAACTTATGAATTTTAGTAAAACACAAGGTAGTTATATTGGTTGAATTGCTTCTTTTTTTATCCTGGAATCTACTGCTGTATAATGAACTAAAAGAGAAACAATGGTGAAAAAACACTTGTGAAAAAACACTTGTAGAAAAACTGTAAAGTTATCTGTTTTTGTGACAAGTTTTTTTTTAATCTTGGCTCTAATTCTACATACTTCTGTCTCTCAATTAAAAGAAAAACACACTCTTAACTCTAAAAATCTTTGTCAATAAATTGATATATTTGTATAGCAAAAGAAAGCAAAATCTGCTGGATTAAATATTATATTCCTGTAAACTATTAAATTTAGTATATAAGAATGATCTTTCCAAGAATTTAAAACATGCTTTTCATACCTTGTGTGAATTAAGTCAAGATTTCACATTATTCTTTTGTGAATTTCAAGATTTAATGCAAAAAAATGATATCAATTATCTAAACCTCTTAAACACCTGAGTTATTCCCTTTACTAAGCTGAACCAATACAGCTACAAGCAAAATAGTTGGCTTCCTCATGACTTGCTAATTGTCTGTGCTTCTTTCTGTGCACTGGCCAATTGCATTAAGTTACCAGAACATCACTAAGGCAACATCAGTAGAATGACCTTTCCAACACAGACTGATTTCTTCGCAACTTTCAATTCCTGCTTGCTAGATGCTGGCAGACATTTCTCCACAGTTTACATCAACCTCACTGATTTTCGACTAATTGCAGACTGAGCTGAGAGTTTGAACAGTATTGCTGTAATTTTCCTGTTCCAAATATCTGCACAGGTTATGGAGCCTACTCAGACAAGAATTTTTAATTTTTAGCCTTAATGAGACTATTCTGCGAATACAACATAGCATTCAAATATTGCACGTATCATAAATACAATATAAGAATCAAACAAAGAATCAACATTAAAAAAAAAAAGCAAGGACTTTGACTTAAATACCATCAAACTGGCACAAGTCCTTTAAGTTCACTTAATTCAATGTTAAAAGGAACACAAATATGAGCTATGGAAAATAATGGAAAAGAGCTGAGTTTCAGGTACCACAACTCCTCATGAAAGTGTACCAAAAGCTGTGGGTTTAAAATAATGTCTATTTCACTTTTCCCTGTCTCACTGATTTTCACAAGGAGCCCAAAAAAATAATAGGGTATGAAAGCTTAATCCAGCAACACAGTGATGAGCATGCAAACCATTAACTGCCTGAGTAGCTCCTTTGGCATAAAGTAACAATGCAGATGCTTCAGTAAGCATAAGTTTTGAATCATCGAATCAAAGCCTAAATCTTACACTGAGTTTCAGAGATACTTGTGTCTGGAGCAAACACACTAAATTCAGTATATCCCCTTTCTGACAACCCCAGTTTAACTTGAACAAGAGTACAGACTTATTTCAGTGAAAATAAACTAGTTACAGATATGCACATGGAAAAGCATACCCTGTATTAAAAGTGTAACTATAAAAAATCCTTCAAAGGACATACACTCATTTAATTTAAACCCCAAGGCAGTTTCCAACCACTTATTATAATGGTCAGACTGCTTTTATTGCAACAAAAAAACCAAAAAAATTTTGATCTGGTTTTATACACAAATACATAGTGGCAGAAAACCAATTGTCCGACAAAAACAGGTTTGATGAATTTGACTTTTTTGACATATAAAACCATGGAAGTTTTACTCCTGTGTCTCTCACCAAAACAGGGCAGTTCTGTTTCTCCACACTGCTTAAGTTAAACCGGCTTCCATTATAATTCCTAGTTTGAATCACTTTCCTATCAGCTTCCCTGTCTGCCTCAATGCTTTTTGACATACTGCAGCTGTACTTCTTTCTGAAGTACTGTGCGGTCTGTTTCCTGCTACTTGATTAACCACTACTTCTCTTTTACTTGGAAATAAAATGCAAACATAAAACTGTGGTTTTGAATTTGCTGAAAGCAGTTTCTTTAGACGTTAAGGTGTGGGATTACCATGTGCCCGAAGTAGAGCTTCTGCAGTAAAGAGCGGGGCTTGAAGCATGTCAGCAGATTCCACGATCAGCATATCCTTAAGCCTTCTCAGGTCTTGAAGTCTTAGCCCCTCATATGGCTTTAAGAAGAAGAAGAAAGATAATTTATGTCTACTATTTTCAAGTTAGTCTCTAATGTAATATTAAAAAGAAAGCATTCAAAGCACTGTTACTGATCACCATCTCAACTGTGAGGCAGTATGGGACAAAATTTATTCACTGTGCACACCAATGACCATGCAAAGCTATATGGAAACATTTTAATTTTGTAATATTTATAGTATGATTTTTATAAACTTCAAAATATAAAAGCCATCTTCAAATGATAACCTAGCCTAACACTGACTCTCTCCCTAAAAAAGCTAGGTTTTCACAGAATCCAGATGAACTTTGATTCAGTGATTAGGCCTCAGATATTCTGGAAAAGGTATGAGAATGCATGACTAGATTGGAACTAAGGATTTAGAGAAGAGCCAGAGGAAGGACAGGTTAACATACATTGCATATAGATTCTCTGGCACTAACTTTATACATTAATTGAGACCTGCTAACTCTGACTTGGCCTGGAGGAGGATACATTGAGACATTAGACAGTGAGAGGTTTGTCAGCAGAATCCAGTAGAGGTCTTCTGAGGCAATATCCACCCTCTCAGAAGCGAAGTCAGTCCTGAATAGGACACATCAGACAGGCAATTAGATGTGCACAGAAACACGGTTGGGTTGAGGTTGGAAGGGACCTGGAAAAGTCATTTTTGTCCACCCCTCCTCCTCAATCAGGTTCTCTTAGAGCCAGCTGCCCAGGACCATGTCTAGATGGCTTTTGGATATCTCCAAGGCTGGGGATATATTGTACATGGAGATGTCAAAACTCTTTTTGAGAAACAATGGCCAACTCTCATAGCCCTACAGAGAGCAGATCATCCAGCTGCCTTCCTGCTCTGGAGCTCTATTCTCTTATTACAGCATTAAAATTGTCAAATCAGAAAGACAAAAAGAAGTAAATGTAAATTAGTTCTGTAAATGCTCAGAACTAATTAGGAACCTGGCCACCAAACGGCAATTGTCTTCAGCAATTTGGAGACAGAAGGACACAGCAACAGTGGTGACAGACAACCACAGTTAAGACTACGCATCATTATTTACTATCTACATTTTGGTTTTATGTAGACCATAGTACAGGACTCTCCAGTGCTAGATTATAAGGACACACACGCATGCATACATGCGTAGCCAGAAAGCAAAAGACTGTGTTGGGCTACACTGTGTGCTGGAAGAGAGATTAGGCCTTGTTGGCCGAAGAAAGAGCCTCGTTCTCAGAGCCGGAGGTGACCCTGGGATTGCAGCCAGGTCACTGGGGATGGGCTGAGAGAGCATTGTGGGTTTCTGGACAGTGTCAGCCCTATGAGATGTGATAATTGCAGTTTCTGACCTTGTAAGGTGTTGTTTATCCTTTACCATAATAGGCAATGTCTGGGAAATATTCCAGGTGATTGGGGAACACTGAGGTGAACATCTTTCCTGTTTATATGAGGTGATTTCTTGTCTTTCTATTGGTATTTCAGGGAATTTCAGATACGCAATAAAGTTCTTTGCACCTTTACCACCATGTTGCAGAGTCCTCGCCCATGCGTGAATACTGCAGACTGGTTCTGTCCTAGAAAGGTTACAATCTAAGCAAAAGTCTACTGTCCCCTTTGAGGATAACAAGCAGAAGGCAGAACTGATGGGGAGAATGGATTCCCTGGGTTTCTAAATGCTTTTGTTCTTTTGAGACACCTACCCTAAAAATGTAACTTGCTTCCTGTATTCCAGACATCATCATAAACTCCATAATGTATCTAAAACCATAACTGACTCCCACAAGGACATCTCCTGTTGGCTAATGAGTGAAATAAACAGGTGCTTCTTGATATTAGAAACTTTGTCATCACCAAGAGTAATGCTCCACAGATCTGCACCGGGCCTTTGTACTTTTTCAGAAAGCAAGCAAAGCAGAAGAGAAATGACCTGTGAGTGTCCTGACCTGTATCTTGATTGCTCAAGTTCAGGCAGTTTCTGTATGTCCTTCCGTTGCTGATCATGCATGACTCAGTAAAGGACAATCTGAACGTTAATGGCTTGCACTGAAATAAATCTGGGCTACTTGGATTAATAGCATGCTGGAATTTGACTGACCTTCTTAACTTATTACAAAAGAGATAATATTTAAAAAACATTTCAGAGAGACAGGGATACTGTGTGCCAGAATGATTATAATTGTGCTGTATGTACAGCGAAAAAATAGAAGCAAAAGAAGTCATGACTGAATCTGAGCTCCATTTTGAATTGCAATTGTAAAACAATCAGCTGTCTCAGCATAACAGTACTCAATTCTTGAAGACCATATAGATCATAAGAAAAAATGTCTTTTCTGTCAAACTTGCAAAATATAAGCATATTTTAGGACCTGGTATTTTCTCCTGAAATGCAGATATGTTCAGAATTATATTTAATTGATTGGTTCTAGGTCAAACACTAGTATCTCCCTTTGAGTAACAGACTACTATATAATCTCAGCTGGAGCATTCCACACAACCTAGCAAGGGAATTTTGGATCTGCAGTTTTTAAGAATCCTAATTTAATCCTTTTAAGTAATGAGGGAAATATTTATTAAGAATGTGTTTGAAATGTCAGACATTTATTTCATAAAATAATATATGAGCCCACAGTAGAAGCTGAAAGAAAAGGAATTTTAGGCTGGCACTATCAAGTAGCTTAATCTGGAAATTCCAGAGCGAAGACTTTATAGAATGGGAGCCTTAAAAATGTTAATGCATACAAGACAGTCTTGCAGAGATTTGTGAAGATACGGTCTTTAGTTATGAGGGTGTACATCCTTTATGTAATATTACAGAGGTTTGTTTTTCACTACTTTGAACACTGGTGACTTATCTCTGCAATGCCATATGCTGTAAAGGATTTTGATTACAGTTTATGATGCTCAGAGTTCTCCTTTAATGGTCATTTATGGAGGAGTTCTTTATTGATATTTGCTGTGAAAAAGACATTGATCAATACTAGCATCATTTAAGTATATAGTGAGTTTGAAATATACTATTAGAGTTACTACTTTAAGGCATTGCTGAGCTTCTCACTACAGATTTCAACACTTCTGTATTCTCAACAGCCCTTCTTTGAAATTTTCTTCTCAAATTTTCACTAACATTTAGATATCATAAATTATACCTTCTTTTTTCCCTCTTGAAAGTACTTTCAGTATGTAAGCTGATTATTTTAACAGTTCATTTCAAACTATTATTACTTTCTTCTCTTTTAAAGCACCATTAAAATAGACAGGGGCAAAGTACCTCTGTTCTACAGTGATGACTGTATAATTAAATGGTGTCAAAACACGTCATGCAAACATCCTTCTTTATGGGTGGATGGAGTTCTATAGTTAATGGAGTAATATATTAAAAAATTATTTATACACCATCTAACTCATTCAAGTAAAATTACATGCACTATATGTATATAAGAGTATATATATCTTAACTAACTGTAGTCCCCTTCTCTCCTTTCACTTAATAAACCACTCTCTATCTGTAGAGAAAATAAATTTTAATAATTTTAGATAATTCTTCGTCCTTATGGTATTTTCATTACTTATCTATTTATATGACATCAATTCAGGAACTAAAAATGCCATTCCAATTATTATACACTCAGTAAATCTGTGATACACTCACTAGCAGTGTATTTTTACAGTATTCAGTAGCACATATGTAAAATGAATGAAGAAATTATATATTTTGCTATTGCACAAGGTATTTCACTGTGTCTGACTGAGACCCAAAACTGTTCTGGATGATCTGCTCTCAGATACTGCTCATTCCCAGGTGTTTCTTAAGTAAGTTTAAAACATTCCATGATTTGACTGAAAGGAAAGATCCTGTTACCTTCCAGGGATACATCACCAAGACAAATATGCTCTCATGCTACAGCAGACAGCAATGTAAAAGACTGTGCAAAAGAACAACCAAAATCTATAGAAGCAGCTTAAGAACAATCACTCGCTGTCGTATTATTTAGTGTATCTTCAATTAGATTTAGAAGATAAATTTTGATTTTATATAACAAAGATTTTTTTTTTGAGATTATTCAACAAAGTAAAAGCAAAGAATCAAGAAAAAAAAATTGTGTTCTCCTGTAAACATGGCATGTTTGGAAAGGGAGGTATTGGGTACTATCATTCCAGATACTACTGTGCAGATCATAAACACTGGACTTAAGCCCATTTGGCTGTTTTGCTTGGCAAGAAATCCTACTCATGGTTTTCAAATGTTTTATCTTTTCCCGTAACCTTCATTCAAAAGATGCAGCTCCTTTGAAAATGCATTTCTTAGTGTTCAAAGTTTTTAAATTATTAATGAACGAATGTTTTCTGTCTTGGAAGGATGTTGAATGCCAACAATTACAAGCTGAACACTGTGCTAAAAAAGCATTTTGTATACTCCATCCCTCAGTTTTTAATAACATACAAAAAAGAAATTGAGAGAAAAAAAGTAGAGGATCATCCTTGAGAGGCAATTTTGGTGAAGCATCTGTGCTTGGGGGCTTTTGATGGAGGCATCACCACAGCCAGTGGTAAGTGCAGCTTGCACTGCCCATCCCAGACATTTGTGTACAGACCTGGAGGATGAGGACATGCAGTCATTTGGATTGCAGCTCAGTGCAAGTCTTTCTAAGGCTGTTTTTTCAACTGGTTTTGGCCACTCTGAGGCCTAAGATTGAAAAATTAACTTCTCCTGGCTACATGCTCTTGGCATCTCCCTTGTGCCAGCACTTGTGCTCTTAGAGATAAACAAGAAATTAGAGAAATTATCCCACTGGAAGTCACAAAGATTGGGAGGAAAAACCAGATGGGAGCACATGAAGATAGAACTGATCTATGTAAATCCCCAAGGTCATCAATTGGTGTACCAAATTCCATGCTGACATTTTTTGGCTTGTGAACATTTAGAACACATGGGAAAGCTGTCCTGGTATGTGAGATGGACAACTGTACAGTCCCTTGTAACTATCAAGTTTTTAAGCTGGTTTTACTCAGCATCTACCTTAAAGAGACATGAGGCAATATTTTCTCTTGCAGAAAAGCCTGTTCAAGTGGCTCTTGATTTTTCCCACCCATATCTGTAAGTTCCCCATCTTCTTAACTGCGCTGGTATATATGCCAGCAAACCCTTGTTATAAATATGATTATAACAATTATTCAGCTTAAATTAAAAAGTTACATATTACTACTTTTTAAAACTTTTTTTTCTTTTAAGCCAAAATATTGCTAAGATCCAGCTGAAAACATAACCTTCCTAATTGCATAACCAAATGAGTGGTAAACTACAATTGTGGCAAGAAATGGCTGCCTTTTAAAGTGTTTCTGCCAAGACAGGAAAATATAATTTCAAACTTACATATTCTTACAATCTGGATGCCTCTATATGGGAATTTTCAGAGAAATTAAAATTAGTTAATTACATTTGCTATTTCAACGTATAAAGTATATTAAACCTCACGTCTAAATCTCTCATCTAGGAATAAACAATCTAATTAAGCCTGTTTATATTTGATTTTATCCAAGAAAAATGGTCAAAAATTAATTGAACACTACAAAGACTTCCTTACTCTCAAATAAAAGTGACCACGAGTGGCATTTTTCAGGGGAACAGTTGATGTGATCTAAGCCTACTCATGTATTTTCTTTTAAACATCATTAGGTCATAAGTGGGCTAAGCTAGTAAAAGGCCAAGCCATGCTATTTCTGAACGGAGTAACCATAGAGAAATCTACTGTCTTTAATTTAAACAGAATTAATTTGTATTATTTACTGAATCATACAATTTATCTATGCATTCTTATTTAGAATTTCAGTTAACTGAAATCTGATAATAGATGGGGAAGGAACTTGTACTCAGAACATTTTTGGTCAAATTATCCTTATGGAATCACAGCTGTCTGTAAGGCATAACAGAATTTTTTGTCAGTGAATTGACTCTCTCTTACAAAAATTTACTTGTAAACAACACCACTTGTTACTACCCATTTTTCATACAAACTCAGGTATGCAGTAGCTTCAGGCATCATGTTATAAAACAAGAAAGTAAATGCACTATTTTGAAGTCCTGCACTAGTCAGTTTTGAGCGTTTTTTGTAACATTCAACCCAGTCTCAGTCCAGGAAGATCCACTGGAACAGTCTCCCTACTCTATTCCACAGATTTGCTCCTTTTCAGAATTTCTTTTGTCCTCATTTTTGAGACAAAAAGGCATTAAAAAAAATTTAAAATGTTTGTTTTAGAGAAACTGTCTCCCAGCTTACTGGCCTCACTGTATCTTCTCCAGTCTCACAGCCTGCAAGACAGTTCACATAATTAAGATATGGATAAAATTTCTGTTTAATTTTGACAATGTATTTATGTTCTCAGAGCTTAACTTGAAAATTTTAAATAGCTGCGCTCGAATTGTTTTACAAATACAAAGTACAGTACCTACTGAAATACTTCGAAGACTTTTGTCACAATGTAATTGCTACAAGTATAAGTGTGTAAAATACTTCAGATTTAAAGTATCCTCTGACCTCTTTTTTGTCTAAAGCAGCATACTCAGCTTCAATGCTTTCAGCTTCAGGATCACGCGAAAATACCATTCGAGATTCCAGGTTAAGAGCCAGCTCTTTGTGGTGCTGTTTCTCTGCACAGTCACATGGGGTATCTTTATTTTCATTTTCTGCAAACAAATCTCCACCATGTTTTACTAGAAGCTGAAAAGTAAAATGGCAAAGTAAGCAGCTACTAATTAGCAATTCTAATAACACCCTAAAGAAAAGGCACGTTAGTTAAGAAGAGAACAAAAAAATATCAACAAGAAAAACAGAGAGACAAATAAAACAACAACAACAACAAAAATAATAATAATAATGGTCTCTAGAAAACAAAGATTCTCTATTGTTATTAAATAAATTACTGCTTGCTTTCATGCATAATTATACCTGTATCCACAGTAATTCCACAGAACCACATAATCTAAGAAACATGTTACAAGGCAATGCTGCACATTACGTTAGTTAGGTTTTAAAGACTAAAATCCTGCTTTATTGATATGGTCAGTGCCCCACAGAAAATGAGGGGCCTGAGGCCCTCAAGCATGTGTCAAGATGGAGCTAGAAACACCTTTAAATATTCTTTCTATATGGGTACAACTCCAACATTTTTCCACTTGTGCTGACAGAAAATAGGAGATTCCTTGGGTAGGAGAGATGAGAGGATACCAATTCCCAGGGAGCATAAAATACTACTGGCAGCTCTACTTTGTTTAAGAGGACATGGAAAAAATGAAATGAAATAATGCTAATTCTAGTAATTCTAATACAGTCTAGTATTGTGCCATTTCACCAACTCCTTCTCTTGCCAGCAACCCCCCCCTCAAATGCAGTCTCTAACTATTAAACCCTTGTGCTGCTCTGCTTAACTTGCTAACTTGTTCTCCTGCTATAAACTGACCTGATACAAGCAAGGACAGCATATGCCATGCATTTTAAAGGCCTAAGTCGACCATTCTTTTGATTTATGATGACACCTTTATACCATTACTAAAATGACTCATCTCGTTTCTAAATAAAGTCGACAAACATTTTCTTGTCTTCAAGTTAAGATCATGATGTCTGTAACAACACTATCCAGGGGATTTTAAAATTCCGGTTCTAATTTTTATACTTCTAAAAAAATCCCAAATTTCTCCAAAGTTATCTGTTCTTCACATAAGCCTTTTAGATCGTGATCAGACACTCCTTAATTTTTTCTTCAGTAGAAGAGAAAACTTCCTTCACCTGTCATTGCAGAACACAGAATGTCTTTTACAAACCCAGATTCATTCTTGTTGATTGGGAAACCTTTCCCACATTCTCCAAAAGAAAAAGAAATGCAAACCAAAAAATACTGCAAACCAGTGCAACGACAAGATTTACTTGAGAAGATATTAGTGTCATTGAATATTCGATCTTCATAGCAGAGTATCAGGCAGAAATACAGATAATACCGGGACAATTACCAAGATACACAGCCAACAATTAACCTTTGTTCTATCTAAACTTCTTAACATTGCCAAAACTTTGTTAACTTGAATATCATATTCTGCCCGTTCATTTTAACCTTTAACAGAAATTTTACTGAGGCAACTAAGACACCTTCTGAGGGAAAAAATTAATAAATATATTTGAAAGAACATTCCATAGACTTGTGCAGCTCAAAATCTAATCTGCAAGATGAGGAATATGCAAAGCAAAAAGTTTTTAATAATGATGCCATATTTCTCTAGAAGTGCTGTTAAAAAGTCTTATGTTGCTTGATTAATTGAGATTAATAATCCAAACAATAATATTAGCAATTTAAACAATTGCAAAAAATACCATTTAATATGCCAAATATACTGTGATAGTGTGGAATGCATCTGCATGAAATCAAACCTATTCAGCATCAAAGTTATTACTGTCTATTCAGTAGTTTGAGATAAGAACATTAATTTTGCCCAAACTATCTTTAGCAATGGCTTCCACACAGCTGTTTTGCTCAGAGAAATCCAACACATGTGACTGGAGCAGTATCAAGACTGCATATTTGACTGTCAACTCTGAACAAGTCAGCTAGTAGGTGCTTCACCCACAAGGATCTGTATTTGGGGTTTCCTTCTCTTATTTGGGTGTGGTGAGGATAGGCAAAGATACAGAACTGGGGTTTTCCTGAAAAGTGTTGGAAAGTGAAGGAGACAATGAAAGAGAAATGCTGCTCTGAAGTGAGAGTAACCACTGCAAAAAATGGGCAAAAGGCACTCCTGGGGTTCTCAGTGACCTTCAGTTTACTGGAGAGAGGGAGGACAGTTTGAGGATTAGGCAATTCAGTTTTTTATCTCATTTTGTTTTGTTAAGAATTTTAATTCTCAAATACTACAAGGAACAAAGAGATAATTGCTAAATTCCTTCACCGATCTCTGTTTCGGGCTTGGTGAAGGCAGGTAGTGCTCCTGTTCATAAACCTGGTCCTGTTGAAGGAGTTAGGAGGACTACAGACCGCAGACTGGAGGACTTAGGATATTTCAGATCAAGGTCCTTTATCCCATGGTAGGGCACATAAAGAAGTTTAACGTGGGGGTGTACACTAATGCAGAAACCATGACTGCTTAAGACTATCTAACTATGGCAAATAGCAATCCATGTGGATCTGACTGTAAATTCTTCTTCAAAGACAAACTGAAAGCAAATTAGAATCAGAAATGGTTTACTCAATTACAGTACGTATTGTCAAGATAGCATAACCCAGTTTATACAATTAAATGGGGAGCTAGCAGTCTAGTTACTCGATTTATCTGATGAATCACATTACAGACACTGAGAAATAGAATGATAATTTGTAAAGAAGCACAAACCATGAACTTTTATGATGAGTTTAAAAGGAATTGATTTTACAGTCTGCAGTTAAAAGCTGCAGCCCAGCTCCAGAACCACAGTTCAGTCTGCAGCAGCTGTGATTCTTTCTGACGTTACAGTCTGCCTGGATCTTACTGCATGAGCCCATTTGCTTCATGCTCTTGAAACGGAAACTTTCGAACTCCTGTGTCTATCTCTAATACCACTGAATAGCCCCATTTAAGGTCATGAAGGCAGAAACACGCAGAAGACTCCCTGCTCAAATCCCTTGTAAATCTGAAGGCTAAGTTTGTAAATACCAGATATTGAAATATATTGAAAACTTGTTATTAAAGTTTTCTTCTGTTTACCATTTCTCTACCAGAAACAACCTTTCTTATGGCAAATTGTTTTATGTGAGTGTTTTTCACCAACTTTGTTCAGAAGTCATTAAATGCTAATTGCTGGTATCTCCCATTTTCTCATATGACATGCACATTTGTCCTCTGTTATATAATAATGTAAATAAAAATATATTTAAAAGCAAATGTGTCTATCATCGTGAGGAAGGATAGACAGAACACCTGTGAGTGAAATGCCTATAGTCAGAATTTATCAGGAAGCTGGACCAAATAAGTGGTACTAAAACAAGAGAACAAGAGCTAGTCCTTTGCAATTAGTTTCTTTATCAAATCTGAAAGAATAAAAATTTGACAATCAGAATAAAAGCAGTAATAACACAGACCTAAGAGACAGCCTGATATTTGTTTACAAACAAATCACATCACAAGAGGTTCTAAATCAATCTTACAACCATGATTTATTTTGGATGAAACAAAGAGCCAGACAACACCTATACGTCATTCAGTTACCATGTATATAGTGAGCAGGGTCTGAGTATACTTCAGCTAGCAAAGACTGCATGGTGACTTGGCTCCCTGGGGAAAGTCAGTAAGTATGTAAATAATTTCTAAGGACATGTTGAAGACAAACTGCTGGTGTGGAGCTTGAGGAGCTGTAACAACAAGAGGCAGAGAAAAGAGAAGCTACTGGGGCAAGATTCAGGCTGTTACTGGAGGGTAAGTATCAGCATCTAACAGCAGCATCCTCTTAACTCCTCTCAGTACGGAGCAGGGAACCAGAGAGGCAGAGGCTTAAATAATAGCATAGAAAATGGCATCAGGAAGATGAGTTTTCATTCATTAGAAGCTCAACAATCTAAGGATGATCTGTATACTAACAGAATCAAAGAAGTGTTGTGTATCGGAAATAAAAAGACACTATCTGAACTTCTATAGAAACAACTAATGAAAACCAGAAGGTAAAGAAGAATATTCAGTTCAAGGAGGTGCACAGCTGAGGCTGGGGAATTGACAAATGATAAACGAGAATTCTCAGACAATATCTGAAAACTTGACAGAATACAACCAGCAAACACAATGTGAGAATCATAGAGAAGTTCACAGTACTGGAAAGGTGATGCTATATACCTTTTCTAATAAACTCCCAAAAAACTGATAAATAAATAAACAAACTAACTTTATCAATAAATACAAGCAGAATACAATTCTGGAATTAAACAAAAAAAACCCCCCAGAAACGACAACAACAACAACAAAAACGCCCAAAACAAAACAAAAAACAAAACAAAAATCCCAACCCAAACAAACATAAAAGCTTTGGTGAAGACCTGACTAAAACCGTAACAATAAAGGTAACATGGCTATTAAGAATAGAAATGCTGGAAGAAAAACCACAAAAATAAAGGGAACTTCTGTCCCTGCATCTCCCAAGTATATTTAGAAAATACGTAAGCTACTAAATGACTCTTAAATCAAAATTTCAGAGTACATAGGTGACTGGATAATAGACAAAACAGTCAGCAAACACATGAGAGGAGAAGCAACTCCTGACTGTCCAGAGTAGTCTGCAAGACCTAACTTGAAATGTTACCATCAAAGAACCACTCATTAACGATTCCCAAAGATTCATTAAACTTGCAGAAGCAGTAAAAAGACAAGAAATCCACTGCCTACTTTCAAAAAGTGGTACTAAGTAAGTGAGGAAAAAAATTCCAGAAGCATCAGAAGAATCTGTGAAGACAGACAAACAGGACAGAATCGTACAGAAAATGAGAAGCTGAAGTTGTCTCCAGATGAAGAATATGTAAATAATAAAGTCTGGGAAAGGTAAATGCAAAATCACAACAAAGAAGACTCTTAACAGTTTTTTGAGTGGTATATCAAGTGCATAACAACTTAGAATAAATAATTTAAAAACAACACAGAGTAAATCTTTCAATGGTTTTGTAAAGTGGGTTGCTGGACAAAGTGTAAAAGCAATCTCATATAACATGTAGCAGAAAAGGTGTATGAACTGTTGGAACCCAGATTCTCTGTGGATGTACCACACATACTTTATGAAGGACACAAAAGAAAGTCTTTGAAATTGAAGTCTCAGCACAAGAGCTTCTAGAAAAATCAATAAACCAAATACTAATATAAATACCCAGCATCAGATGTCTTAATGGAACTCAAATACGAAACTTCTGAACTATTTATTATAATATGCAGCTTACTGATTAAATCTGTCCCAGTACAAAATCAGAAGATAGTAAAAGTAACACCAATACTAAAAACAGCTCCAGAGAACATCAGGAAAGATTATCAGTTTTTATGGCAGAGAGAGGTCACCAGCGAAATCTCAGAGGTTCTGGGACCTGACTGTTTAAGATATGAAGTTGTTATCTAGAAGAGAAGGTGAATAAAGAGGTGATAAACTTTGCTGATGATACTACGTTATTGAGCATAGTCTGAATGAACATGAAATTATAAACAGAAGAAAAAGAATGTAAATTTCACATATAAATGCTGAACTCTGAATTAATTGTTGCCATTGAAAATACAAACTTTGATGTTAAAATAGACAGACTTGCGAAGATGTTAGCCGTTTTCAAAAATGTTAGATGCCTGTTCTTGTGAATTACCAGCACAGTTAAATACTAGTTCTCATTACTTCATATAGCTTAAAAATTAATCTGATGTAAGACCTTCAAAATTCATTCCCAATTACTCATTGCTATCCACTAGTTTCACAAACATTAAAAAAGCTGGACACTGTAAATTAAAGACATCAAATCTGTTCTTGAAACATGGACAGCATTTCTAGTCTCAGCTGCAGAGCAAAATAAAAAGAGGTCTAATTTTCTCTCAGGTACTTATTTCACTTCTTACACATACAGGATTCCTATGCCCACCTTTAAAGCTTTTTCTCCATTGTTACGGTCTTGTAATTAATTCCAATTTGTATATGCCTACAGGAGTCTTCTTCATGTTGAGGAGTTATTGTCATGAAGTTAATGTATATGTAATCCATTTCTTTAATTTTTCTCTACAGTGTATGTTTTGGGCTGTTTATCTTTGCAATTTTTCCAATTAATGAAAAATAAAAAGTTAATTCAATATACCATATCAGATTCCCTTCCCCACAAAAAATAAAGCTTCGTGAAACACTGTGCATGCCAGTTACTCATAATAATATACATAAACTTATAATTGTATATGAACTTTTACCTCAACACAGGTTTTCATCCCTGAGGCTGCAGCATAGTGCAAAGGTGTATTTTTTTTGTTATCAACAGCATCAATGGCTGCTCGTTCATACTGTCCTTCATCCAGCTTTGCTCCCTTCCACTTCAGGATCATTTGCAAACAATCTGCTCTTCTGAAGTCGTCTTCTGAGGGTCGTGTCAGGCGAGGATGAAGAGCTCCTTCTGAGATCATGATCTGAGGTCCCATACACAGCAAGTGCATAGATGTCTCATTGTGCACATTCCGTTTGTTTGGGTTACCATCTCTAACGAAAAGGAAAGTTCTGCAGTGGGGGAAAAAAAAGAAGAAAAATAGCACACAATTCCATTCATTTCCTTGAAGTGGGAAGGGTGTATTATGACAGCTCTCCTTCTTGCAAAGATTTTGATTAGCTGTGTTAGTGATAAATGTTCTTTAACAGAGAATTACTACTGGACAGCTCTCCTCCATTTCTTTTAGGAGTCAAGAGCCAAGGTCTGGATGAATTATTGAAATATCACTAAGTACCATATACAATTACTTTGTCAGTGTATGAGAAAGTTTATTCTACAATTGTGTGTTGCATTGCGATAAATGTTATTAAGTCACAAGATTGAGGAAATAGGTACTTTATTTCTTCTGCTCTGTCCTGAATAACAGTGCATTTGGTAGTTTGCAAATAGATAATGACAGAGCAATTTCTTAAAAATTCATTCTCCTTTTCTGTACCTTTAGTCAGATGTTGACGTAGCACTTACTATTTCTTAAAATATTATAAATACTTTTCTTGCTAGCACTGCATGCATTGAGGAATGACTACTGGCTTTTTCACTCTAGAACATATGGAAGTGCAACATAATGCAAACTCTCCCCTATACAGGTGACATAAGCTGGTAAGAATTTAAGTGCTCTCTTGAATACTTTAGAGGCAGTTCAAAGTTGACAATAAACTATTACCAGCAAAAAGGATCACCATCAGAATGAAAGGGAAACAACAGGATGATTCTTAGAATCACAGCTCTGAATCCTAACAGCACCTGAGACAATACAGCTCCCTGCTGCTTCTTGCCAGCAAGGATTTATAGAAGTTACAGTCCAAATCTGAAATGAAAGAAAAATCATACAAGCCCTGTGAACCTGAACTTGCTTTAGCCTTTTGAGGTATACTAAAATAATAATTTTTTTCTTAAGGGAGAGTAAATGACAGGCAGTGGCAGAGAGGAAAGATCACCTCTTTGAAGGACTGGGGTCAGAGAGACAGCAATGGCGAAAGAACTCCGTGTCAAGGGAGGAAGAACAGGTCTTGCTCCCTCAGGTTCCCAGAAAGGTTAATACCAGGCTAAATCTGAAGCATGGCATATACATTCAAGAAGTCATTGCAAAAATGCCTGCTCCGTTCCCATAAACCCCCTCACACATAAAGCCTGCACAAGTCACTGTACATCTCCTCTCCAGGCTGTTCCCTGACTCCAGTTTGAAAATATGAAAAAAACCAGTTATTCTGGAATCCCCATCAAGTTAGTGTAGGGGACTAGGTTCCACCCTCCCTGACCATACTCCTAAGACTAATGAAAACCAGTTTCAATCACTTTCAGGCAGTTCAGCCACCTGAAAGCAGGTGCTGCTTACACACAAAATCAGATAATATTGCTCTTGGTGAACAGTGGTGAGAAGAACTTGACAAACTTACCCAATCTGACAAAAAAAAAAAGTTATTTACCTCAGTTATTGCCTCATGCCATAGCTACAAGTCTAAATGCCATCTCCTCTTTCTGTTGTCCCTGAATACATCCCATCTTTCTCTCTCTCAGAACTCATCCATGCTTTGTTCAGGACAAAGAATAATCCTGAAACTATTTTATTAATAAAGGAAGAGTCTGTACAGAGTGAATGGGAATTTCCCTTTTGGATATTACTGAAAATAGTCTGGACAAGAATTTCAGTAGAAAAAACTAGGCACAGATGATCTGATCATGCAATGGAAGAATGTCTCGACAGCTGTTTGGTCAGTCGGATTTCTGTCCTTCCTTCCTCCTGAAAATCTCTGAGTGGCTTGAATTTAAAATAAAGCTTATTATTAAAACACCATTCTTTTAAATATATAGCAACAAAGTATTCAGAGGAAAACATAAAACAGTCTCTATGTTGCCCTATTTTGGTAGCAAAAATGTTCCCTTAGAGAAATCTCTCTTTCATTCCATGATAGCTGACATGATAGATGCATTTGTTAGGCAATATGAATATGCCAAACTTGAGATTAAAGATCTTGTCAAAAAAAGTGACAGCATATTTTGTTTGCTTGAAGTTTTTTGTTTGTTTTCAGAGGGAAGGGATTTAGCTACACAGGCAAAGTGCTTCACAGCCAATTACGTGAAATGGTAAGACTAACCAGTATCAAACACTATCCAAATTGAATTTGCTTGATTGAATTAGCTTTACATAGTATGAAACTAGAGACAGAAAGTAAGTGGGGAAGGAAGGTGGGAAAGTCAGAGACAGAAGGAGGGAAATGGGAAGGAGAGAGAAGAAGATGGGGACAACATCATATTTCTATAGAGGCACTTGGATATAATCAGCTCTTCAGCATAAGGGGAAGTCAAGCCAATCCTGGAAAGCCCAGCTGAACCCATGACTTAAAGTTAAGAGATGACTAGAATCCAAAAAAGGGCACATTAATACATTTTACATCCACAAATTTATTACTCAACAGGGCTCCATTTTTAACAGTGGTATGTGGTGCATAAGACTTTCACAGAGCAGTGTTGTAGATCCCTGCAATTTGGCTCACAACTTCAGAGGTATAAGAAGCTAAATTTTGCCTGGAAATGTACTGATAGAGTGAAAATATGCATTGCCTATGGGAAATATCACTTAACCACAAGGCAGACAGACTTTACTCTAGTCACAGTTTCCAGATTTTGCTTCAATCTGTAGCACTTTGCAGAATCCAAACTTGAGGTGACAAAAGCATCATGAAAGTGTTGAAAAAGTGACAAAAAGGAAAGGGCTGTAACATTCACACCTACTACTATCTGTATTTGCAGAAAAGCAGCAAGAAACTCAAGATCACAAGGCTGGGAACTTGAATAATAAACAACTGGGACATGTCCTCACTTTGGGAAACTAACAAAACAACTATTTCTTCAGGTGTTAATAAAATCTTTAATCCTTGGGGCATGAAAACCACCATATTTACAGTTTCTTTCTCTCTAAACAAATGCTATATATATTTTAGCTATATATAGATACACATTGTTGGAACTAGATGATCTTTAATGTCTCTTCCAACCTATACCATTCTGAGATTCTATGCTATATATGTATGCATAAAAAACAATACAAAAATGTACCCATGTGTGGAAAAATAAAACCAAAAATAAAAACTGGTGTAAAATGAAATGATAAAAGTAGTTCTGACAGCTGGAGACTAAAGCATGACTGAATATGCTCAAAGACAGTGAAAGTAACAAATTTTGAAAGCAAAGCACTTATGTATACTGGATAAAAGTACACAGAAATTTGCACTGTTGCTTTAAGCAAGACAAGTAAGGCACTAGAAAAAGACAAGCTGCAACAACAGGGTAAACTGCACAGGATTCCCTTTCACAACATCCCATCTACTCCTTGTGTTAGACAGCCCTTGTAAGTACAGCTTGCTAAAGGAAGCTATACTGCAAACTCCAGTGCAGGCATAAACCTAAAGCTCATAGTGTTAAGAGAAGTAGGAGTATTAATAGAAGTATTTTAAAAGCATTAAGAGAAGTATGGGTAAGTCATGAGTTAGAACAACATACAGAAGAGCCAAGCCATGTTACCTGGTAATTTAAAACTCATTTGCAATGAATTAATTCATACAATTATTGAATCATTCAGCTTCCAACATGGTAGGCCAATACTGATGCATTAAACCTTGAAAAACTATGATTATTTCACTAACTAAAAGTACTTTTCTCCCAAATATACTGTAAGAAAACAACCACAGTGTACTAGTAAGCACTTGAAGAAATCTTTTTAATCATTACTGTTTTAAATAATTTTGTGAAGAGCATTATTTTTTACCTGATGTTGAAAGCCACATCTATAATATAATATAATTAATATACAAATATAAATTATTGGTATTTTTATTCATTATACAGTGCTAGAAAGTTATTTATTAGTACTTAAAAGTTTCTTCTCTGTTTTCACTAAGATTCTTAAGCGTTTCTTACAGCCCAGGAATCTCCTGCATGCAGTAAAACCCTGCAGAATG
This sequence comes from Oriolus oriolus, assembly GCA_013400235.1. NCBI lineage: Eukaryota > Metazoa > Chordata > Aves > Passeriformes > Corvidae > Oriolus > Oriolus oriolus. The sequence goes on along the minus strand of VXBT01001127.1, from coordinate 1,951,178 downwards.
ACTATTCCTATTCTAAAACAAAGAATCAGCTGACAGGTCACTCACTAACCATTTATGAAAAAAACCCCACAGACTATTATTCTGACTTTTTGTAAGCCTTAAGTCAATTGACCCCTTGCCTAACAACTGTTACTAAAACTACCAGAATTCCTGTAAACACTAGAAATATTCTGCTATAGTAAGGAGTGATGTTATACCAGTGATAATTTGGTTTAAGAGCAAAGGAAGCATCCGAGAGGCTGTCAGTGCTACTGCCTCCACTGCTGATGGAAAACTGTAAAAGTTAATTCTTTCTTCTGAAATTTGAAATCTTCACAGACATTTCAAAATTCCTTACGCCAAGTACTCCACTCTGGCTCCAATCCTGTATTTTTCCTAAACAGAAATGCCTCCATTTGTTCCCATTCATATGACTCCTACCAAGTATGGTACATCAGGCAAAAGGGGTTAAATAATTTCCTGAGTACTCAGACCATTTCTGCAGATTTTCAGAGAAAACCACCAATTTGAGAAGCAAATCCAAGCTATGGAACATACGAATAACATCTTTTACTTCGAGCAATCTAAGGTTCAAATGGAAATCTTTGACTCTTTAAACATGTGTTCTGCTGGGCCTATTTACCTTATGGACTTGATGTAATATTCTGTGCAAAAATATTACCTAGAACGCAAGCACTGTCTTCACTCTCTCCTAAACTGGCTCTAAAAGCCTTACCATCTTTTCTTCACTGTGTTGCTATTGTTTCACCTATGGTTTCTCCAAACAGCTGGTTTCCAAAAGACTGTTGAAGTGATTAAAAGTAGGTCACCACCTAGGTCTGAGTTCCAGGTCTGGACTGATTCATGCTAACGTAGGAGCCCTTCAGCTAAAAGGCACCTCAGAAAGGTCTTACACAAATATGCATCAATAAAGAACTTTCTATTCTCTTTACTAAAAAGATGCAAACAGGTTGAAAAGTTTCTCTGGTTCAGTGATTTTGTGTCAGCAAATATGATTAAGTATGACCTTCTGTACACAGATAGCAATATTTGGCTTGGTACAACACCGAAAAAAAGAGGGAGAAAGTGCAGGAACGGCGAGGGCATACAACTGAATTCTGGAGCACAGATCCAAAGACAGTGCACTCTATAAGTGAGGAACACAAAACTTGGTTAATCCTTACATTTGTTATACCATGGGCCAAAGAAAAATTATGCTTTATGGTTCCTATGCCTGTTAGGAGGAACAGCAGCACCAAAACAGAGATTAATTCCTGGTGCAAAAATGTATCAATTACATCTGTAAGTCTCTAGTAACCAGAACATTATTGTTTTTATTTATGAGTTACTTAAGTTTGGCCTTCCCTTGGACAGTCAGGAATACTGTTTCCAAGATCCCATGCCTCTTCTGGCTTTTACTTCACTATTCTGAGTGAGATTTCAAAAGAAATAGAGCTGAGTGCCAAATCAGAAGTGGCTTCCACTGAAGCTGGCTGCTTACCAGCAGCTTTTGTGACAGTCCTCTGCAAAATCTGTGTGATTTGCATCTCTGTCTCTGGCCCTTTCTTACATACATCTCTTGACAGCTAGAACCAATTCTCAAACATAGGTGTCATCCTTCCAGCCTTGTCTCCAAATCCTTTATTTGAACATAGTTTTTTTCTGAGACCATCCATGCTGAATTCTCTTCTCATGTAACTGTTGACTATTATTTTTAGATTGGTCTCAAACAAATGAAATAATAAACATGAAACTACCAACAAGTGTGTTCATTGTCACCTTTCAAACACGCAGATTTGTATTTCTGCATGGGACAACTATCTTTGTATCAGTCTGTAAATCACCTGGCAGTGTATGATATCTAGTGTTGATATTATTTATATAGCAATAATGAAGAAATTACAAAGTGAATACTATCAAGCTTCGCATAATTTCTATTTCTTAAAAACTGTTTTACAGAAATTGTCTCATCTTTATCTCTCCCTCCATAAAAATGTCATCAATTTGTATGTTGCTTTATCTTCAATAACACTAATTTTTATTTTCCTTAAATGTCCCAATGTTGTAACTTTACTACATTAAATTGAAAAAAAAAAGTGTGAGCTTACAAAAATCAAATCGTCCACAATCTGTACCTTGGCCAAAAGGAAAACTGGGTCTATATACTATGTCACTGACTATTTTGCTTGGATTTGCATTTAGGTATAAAAATTAATGACTTATTTCTGAAAAGTTTACTTCTGTTTACCAGAAACTGCAAGTCGCTCAATCGTTATTCCAGTAACCACTGAGCCAACAGATCTCTCTGGTAAGGAAGCCACATGTGCCTCTAACCCCAGGGTGAAGTGAAGCCATTTGACACAATGATTCAGTATTCACCAATCAACTCGACAGAGTCACAAACTCTACCTGGCAACAAAATCAGTTGAAATAAAGATGTGGTCATTCTGGTTGGCAAGGATCAAAGCTGTACTCCTCTATAACCCAAACAGAATCTTACTTTGCCTGTGGTAAAATGTTCATGACGGCTCTACTAAGGAGAAGAGACAACACAGAATAAGAAACCTATAATAGTGTACTGCATTAATAGATCTCATCTCACCAATCACTAACAAAGCACTCTTACTCTGCAATGTCTGATTTCCACCAAGCAAAGTAAAATTAGAACAATTTCCTCTGGGTACAAAAAAACGTAGTAGCAAGAAGAGGCAGTAACTCAACACACTCAAGAGTGGCAGCTGTAACTGGAGAGCAAAGGCTGTGTTGTGAGCAACAAATTCATAAGCATCGTGTATCTTTCATCTACAAAGGTTAAAATAATGAGAAGTCAGATAGAAAAAAAGCTTTAAGAGCTAAAAAAACAGCAGCTGGCTGGCTTTTGATCTCTGCTTGTAGGTCAGACTATGATTAGGGGTCTACAGTCTACCCCTGTTTAGCATTTTGTGAGGAACTCATGAGGAACACCAGGGAAGATACCTTGGGAGGCCACACACATCTATTCAGTGAGAACTGCTTTTAACTGAGATTTTGAGCTTTAGGGAAAGAAAAACAAGGAAGTCAGTCAGATAAGGGTCTGAGTTTTTCAGCCTACTTCATTGTAGTTTAGAAGACAGTGCCCAAGTGGGTGACAGCCTTTGAGGAACATAGCAAATGCTACTGCTGCCACTCAACATCTGCAGTTGCTCCCCTGAGCATCCCTTGTTTTCTGTCTTTGGCAGTTTTCTCCAGGATTCCTATTTTTACTGTTAGTCCATCATCTTGACTGCTTTTTAGAATGACTATGATGAAAATGACCTTATAAATTACTATTTTCTACCATCCAGTCAGATGCTCTACTACTGAAATCGGGGCACTTCAATTCACTTGGTCCTCTTGCTTCTTCATAAACATGGCCACAAAGCCCTGTCAGATCATATTCTTCATCTATTATTCACCTACATCTAATCAAGAACTCCCTTCAGTATTTCATATTCCAAGGAATTTGAAAGGTGACCAAGACTCACAACCACACAAAATAACTAATCTAAAAAGGATCTTACAGAACCAATTCAGCAGCTGAGTGCAATGACAACAAAGCAACTGGATAAACACCAATGCTCCCACTCGGACAGATCCAAACACTGCACAGATCATTCACCACGCACCACGAAATGAAAACATTTAACACAATACCACAAGCAGTATCTCCCACAAGCAGCACCCATGTCTTATATTGTAAAACCACCAAAGTGTTCTATTTACGACTTTGCAGGTGCTTACTATTCAACTTTACATATTTAGTATAATGTAGGATGAGATTCATCTTCTCAGCTCTGGTGACCTACAATGCAGACAACTACAGCTGATCCAGTTCTCTTAAATTCCCTTTAAAATCAATGGGAAGAAACAGGCACTTCTGGCACATATTTAATTTAAAATACTTTATGGTCACCTTCACAATACATGAATTGTGCTCTTGCCTTCACTAATTAGTCTGACTAGATTTATTATCTATGTCTATATTGGCTATTAAGGAGACCTAGTATGAATAATTCCAGTGTAGACATGCTTACTTTTATGAATAAAACTAATCTTAAATAGACGTGTATTTGAAATATTTATCTGTATAATTGTTGATAATTAAAAACAAGCTTGCTTTTTGTTGTTCAAAGTGAATGATCTAGACAATGACATTCTAATAAATTATTCAGATGAAGTAATGTATCATATATTTTAAGTTATTAAACCAGAACAGAATTATTTTGTCATGTGGAAGAAAGAGAATATAGTTAGGTGGTTATCTTTTATATTAAAATAAGAAGCCAAAACTTTAAAAAACTACTTTTAGGAAAGAAGCTTAGGCAACTATTATGCCTTCATAATTTTTTTTCCCAAATGAGCTTTAAAACTGACTGGAAAACACCAAGCAAATGTAATAATTCAAAGAATTACCATGAAGAACAAAAAAAAAAAGGAAAAAAAAGGACTTCTCCAAGAGTTTTCTGAACCACCTACTTGAAGACATCCATGCATTCAATACAAATTTCCTTACATTGGGATCCTGTAGTTTTGCTTAATAACTCCACATTTTTCCCATTTGCCCTTATTAGACAAAGAGCTGCTATTAACATTATTTTTCTTTGGCTTACATTTATATCAGAAGTACTGTTAGGAAAGCAATTTGAAAAGGAACACCAGACTTACTGTCAAAGCATTGAATAAATGTTCAGAAAACTGATAAAGAAAAAATATGGTTTGTAGCACCTTTCTGAAGATTTCAGCATGAATGATTTAGGTCTATTTGGAGCCCAAAGTTTAAATATTTACAGAACTTCTGTCTGTCAAAACAGTGAAGTAGCCTTTTTTTGATTTCCATCTCCAGAAAAAACAATATCTAAAATTCAGAGCAGCTCTAACCTTACCAGAAAACAAGCAACTACAGCACTTCTCTAAAGCCAGATGATCTGCAAAGAAGTTAACACGGTTTTCTTCAATACTTTTCCTTAACATATATTTTTGCAGCATAAAAATCCTCTAATATCCTCTCAACTTCAGAGAAATCTTGTTCTGAAAAACAGTCTACACACATGTCCCTCACAATCATCCAAAACTAATTTGCAACATGACTGCAAATGGATTAAAAGCCAACAAAACCTGGCATGGGAAGAGACATTCCTGAATGTGCTGTGACGAATGCAATGTTCCCTCTGAGGTCAACAAGTTTTCTGGAAAATTCGCCCTCCACAACATACTGGTAATATCAGTGCCCTTTTTTTGATTGCATTACAATTGCTTAGACCAGTCCTCACTGAAAGCTCTTAAACAGCCAGAAGAGAAGTGGACTGTAGCTGAAATTCCAAGAGATGCATATTTATTTCAGCCTAGAGGAAACCACCACTACTTTGATGTTCTGTCATTCTTCTGAAGTGAAAAATACTTCCCAAACTGTAGCAATGAAACAAAAGATACTTCCTATAAACAATCCCAGGCACATTTACCAATGTTTCTCTCTGACTAGCTTAAATATGCCTCCATTGCCAGAGCTGCTTTACCACTATTACTGAATGGGAGAGATTAAGAATGTTAAAAGAACTGGGTTTGGGTTTGATTTTTTTTCTTTAGTTTCAGCAATCACCTCAACTTCCAGAATCTCTGTAACAAGAAAGTCTTGCTTTTCTTGTTCTAGAAAAAAAACAGCTTCACAAACCTGTCCTGTCTCCCCACAGTTCCATGTTTCTGTCACCTCCTCCTCCCCCCTCTTCAGTCCAGGACCAGCAGCAACTGCTTCAACAATCCACTTTTGGCTTGAATACTCACAAAGTGCTCAGATGTAGCAGTATGAAACACACAATGAGGAAAATCTGTCACTGATCCAAAAAGCTTCCCAGCAAAGCTGCAAAACTGAAAGTCACACCACATATATTGCAAAATGACAGTTTATTTAAGGGGTTTTTTTCCTTTCAACGTCAAGCAAATCCTCGTGATTTCCAGTCACTCCATCTCAACCAGCCTCTGGAAAGTCTGTTCTCTTGTCATAGCTCAGGAGTGGTTCACCAACAGCCAGACCCTAGTGAGTAACTTTCCACATTGATAGCAATTCTTTCAGATTAAGCAGTCAGATGGTCTAAAATATACCTTAGGCAAGGAAAAAAAGCCTCAGGGCATCAGATGTGCTTGATCATCTGAACACTGCATTTTCTAAAGAAAACATGTTTCCAGTGTGCTTTGTCTGTAATATTTTTACATACATTTAGGGAGTGAAATTTAAACTATCTTCTTGAATATGAATTCTGTCAAGACCTTAATCCATAGGGAAACATGATAAAATGAGACCAACGTGCATGTTGCATAAAGCTCTCAAAATCCATACGTGGGTGCTTCATGAACTGCTCCAGTGTGCGTTCTTCCACGGGCTACAGTCCTTCAGAAACACACAGCTGCAGTGTGGGTCCCCCATAGGGTCACAGGTCCTGTCAGAAATCCCGTTTCTGTGTGGGCTCCTCCCCCCAGGCTGTGCAGCCCTAGCAGGAGCCTGATCCAGCATGGGCTCTCCATGGGCTGCAGGTTCCTTCAGGGCACATCCACCTGCTCCGGTGCGGGGTCCTCCGGGGGCTGTGGGTGGATCTCTGCTCTACGTGGATGTCCAGGGGCTGTGGGAGGACATCCTCACCACCATGGGCTGCAGGGGAATCTCTGCTCCAGTGCCTGGAGCACTCCTGATAGCATAGGGTTAAAATGGTTTTTATTGTAGTAGCTAGAGCAGGCCCCGAGGGCAAGGCGCACATTCTGTTCAGGCAGGCCCGAACCTGTGCACCTGCCCAGACGGTAAGGGGCAAGCTTAAACTTGTGTAGAAGACTAAGATAGATGAGCTAACAGTGTAACTGCACCTGGGAAGAGGGGCTGAAGCTTATGCTTGAGTGGAAACAATAATGAATAGATGACTGGGGGGGATCTTGCGAATCAGGTTTGATTAACATATCGTGATGTAATGGGAAGGGTATATAATGTGAGTATCTGAAATCCATAAGCTGGGGATTGATTTGGGTCTGTACCCCTCTCCCCCGGCGCCTCAATAAAAGCACCTGGCATATAACCTGCCCGTGGTTATGTGTTTCTACGCTAACACTCCTCCACCTCTTCCTCTGGCCTGGTGTCTCTGCAGGGTTGTTTCCCTCATACATTTTTTCACTCCTCTCTCACAGATGCTGTGCAGCATTTTGCATCCTTTCCTAAGTATGTAATCACAGAGGTACCACCAGCATCTCCAACAATCTCAGCTTTGGCCAGTGGTGGGGCTGTTTGGAGCTGGCAGAAGCCAGTTGTGTCTGGTGTGGGGCAGCTCCTGATCTCTTCTCACAGATGCCACTCCCACAGCCCCCTGCTACCAAAACCTTGCCCCATGAACCCAGTACAATGCTCTTCTCTTAATTCTCCTGACAGGTGTCACAGCTGGGGATTTATCCTGTGACAGCCTTGGAGCAGGGGCTCCTCTCTCTTGATGAGCTTACTGACCTGAGATCAAGTCGTTGAAAATCTTGTTTGTGCTCATTAGCTGTGGTCAGCAATTTTTGGTTTTTAAACATTAAATGCTGTGTTAGAACAAACTGGTATGTCAGATAAACATTATTTAGGGCTGCAGACCAAGTTATACATTAATGGAATGTTGACTATGTTCTGTTTTTTATTTCAACATGCCTAGCATACTAAAGTTTTCTATGATACTCATGAGAATGATCAAGAAACAATCCTAGCATTATAACACATTCTTGCTGAATCTTGTGAAAAGAAATTAACAGCAAATTTTCAAATTTTTACATCTTGATACAGTCTCTGGGCTGTAAAAGCTGGATGAAAAGTGCAGAAGCCAGATGATTCAGACACTTGCCGCATAATAACTGTGCAGCTCGAAATCATTGAGAAATTTTTGTTGGCTTAAATTTCTGCCAGTAGACTTCATGCTGGATTAAACCAAGTTTGTCCAGGTTATGAGTTTTGCTTTGTGACCCTTTCACCTCTTCTCCAGTTTCCTGCTTCTTCCCTTCTGAGATCACTGCAGCAGGATGTCCCCAACTCCCTTTCACTGCAAACTTGGTGCCTGTGCTTTCACCGTGCCTTTGGACAGTCATACCAGCCATACATGTGCCAACAGGGAATTTGTCTCTCTGCCTCAGCATTACCAGCCAGGATATTTCTAAATGTCCCAGAATCTCTCTCTCTCAATGTATTCTGTAATGCAAAAGGTGTACCAACAACTACATCACACTACTCTATTTTGAGAAAATCTCATACAGTGAACTGTAAACACGTCAGTTCATCTCCACCTACAATAATACAAATCTCAGCCTATAAAGAAAATTGAATTATATGGAATGCATGCAAGTAAATGCTAGAGCTTGTAGTTAGTGTTGCTACAGATTCCCCAATATTTAAAATGTTTTATGAAGAGATAAATCTGAAATATTATACTACTATGGACATCTCATAATTGTAAATGTCTCTCAAAATGCAAAGAGATTAAAATTAAATTATTTTTTAGGTACTGAACCTTATCAGTAAATCAACGCATTCCTTTTAATAATCAACTTATTTAACCCCTGCTATACCCAGGGCTTTCTGTGTCAAAAAGAAGAGTCTCAACTCCAAAGCACTTGTGCCCTTTCTGCTATTAACTTAGCAAACAGACACCCTGTAAGGTTTATATTTATTCACTTTTACTACTTTGTTTAGATAAAAAGGCTACATTTTTGTGCAGCACATCTTAGAGAGAAGCCCTTAGAAAGACATCAGAAAAGTTAATAGCAAAAAAACTTCAGTAAATTACTTTTCACAACTGCTACAGTTCTAACAGTCTGGGTTTTCAGAACCAGACTCCAGCAGATAAAGGCACCTTCCCTCTGTTTAGGGATGAAAAAATGTATTACAAACCCTAGACTCAAACAAGGAAAAAGAATTATTCTTTTGATCATTTGTTTGCAATGTGTGAAAAAAAAAAAAAGAGTTGTCCTGTGAGACTTAGATGTTAAAGGCCCCATGCTGCTAGTAGCAAAATGGCATTTCTAAATTACATTTTAAAAAAATATAAAGCAGTTATTTGAGATCCCATCATAATGCTGCAATATGAATTAACTAATGCACTGCTGATAAGTCAGCAATTATGACTATTCTTTTCATATGTGCAATTTCATGTGTCCTTGTTGTTTCAATGAGGCTATAATTTCTTAAGAGCTATTTTCTTGAGAGAAATAACCTGAAAATCTCAAGAGGAAAAAAAAAATCATATGGAAAGTGTAAGTAAAAACTGGACACTATTTTAAATTCAGTTTAGTTAACTCTTTTATATAATTCAAGAATCAGGAATGGGGGAAAAATAAACAAACAAAAAGATTCAGTGAAGAAATGAAAACATCATATTAAAAATAGAAATACAGAATACATGGGGAAGAAAAGAAAAATATGTAGCAAAAACTGAGGTAAATGAGAAATTATAAAGTAAAAAACCAGTTAGATGAATCTAAAACACTGAGGAAAAATTTATGGTGAGAAGCCAGATAGCCAGTAAAGTTACAGCATATGACGTACAAAACAATCTTATGATACTACAGGCCCATTTAGACATAAACACAGAGATGAAAAGAATATTACCAATAACACAGCTCAATGTTTATTTCTGTTCTGTTTCCTAATATAAAGAAGAGGATATTAATGAAATTCTCTCTAACAGTGCTTACTGAAGAAGAGGTCTAGCAATGTCTGCCTGGTTCTACCTTCACAAAATACCAGATGAGAACAGCTTGGGTCTGCAATGTCTGGACATGGGTAAGATGTTAATCTTTAATTGATCTTAGAGCACCAACAAAAATATGCAAGAATGGAAATGGCTAACAATAGGGATTGCTGTCCATGTTGACTGCAGCAAGAATAAACTTACTTATCAAGATATTAATGTTCACTGTTATTATCTAACACAAAAAATAAAAGCTGCCTGAATAACACAAGAATAAATACATATTGTACCATCTAGAAGTAGTTACAATCAGTGTAGTATCCATACAGCTTTGCAAACAGATTATTTTAAGACAGGAAAATACATCAAGAATGGTGGAACAGTCACTATTTTCAAAGAACCGTAATACAGGGGTCTTCAGGAAGCAAGCAAAAACTGCTTAAGACTAATGTTACAAGAAAGGAACAGATACTGATATAAAATTAAAGACTGTTATATCAGCCTGTGATTATAGACTAATTTGCATGTTTTCTATTACTACTTGAACTTGTTACAAATTCTGTGTGTGCAACATATATGTGTACACCTGTGCACACATACATCAGGTGTTTATAACCTGGCTGACGCTCTTGCATTTGCTAGGTCAGTTTTTCACACCCAAGCCAAATTTCAAATGCTGCTTACCCCAGGATACGATTCATTCCATGCCTAGCAGCATAATGGAGCGGAGTATTGTGCTGGTACGTTTCTCCATAAGAAGTATTTGGGTCAAGAGTTTCTTTTAGTTGAGGGTTGCTCTCATAGATTTGGCAGGCCAAGTTTTCATCTCCGTTTATAAGAGCTTTGCGGAATTTGGTGGTTGTATTTCCCATGTTGCTGTCCTAGCTATCAATGGCACTTCTTCCTTTCCCCTTCATCCACTTGTTGTACGGTTCTGTAACATGCTTCACAGCCTAAAAAAAACAAACAACATTCCAGTTATTCTGTAAAACACTTTTTCCTAGATTAATTAATGCTGAGCTACAGCACTGTAAAGCAGGTAAAGAAGTGCATAGGGCCTGTAAACTCTCCTCATGAATTGCTGAAGTCTTTCTAGGTAAATACATACAAATTCTCAATTCTTCACAGATTATTTCCCTGATAGATTGTGCCATCTCCCTCCCTCTGCAAATATCCTCACTATCTATACTCTTTAAACATATGGAAAAGAAATGGCTAATAGCGACCTGTGTTAGAAGACTGGCATGAACATTGAATTTCCATGAATGAGAAATGAATTAAAAATTAGACATTACTTCAAAAACAGAGTAGATCTAAAGCAAAATTCTTACACAAGGAAGAAAAATTCTTCAAAAACATGCAATAAAGCAGACATCAGTTTAACTTTAGTTAAAGAAAACCATGTTAAAATATGCTTGAAGCACCTGTGCTTGTGTAGGTGGGTGCACATAGCACCCTTCTGTGCCAGCAAGATGAATGCCCATGAACACAGGAATTACCATGGCCCCATCTTAACAGTTCTGCTAAGCAGACTCTTTTTAACACCTAAGCCCTGACACTTAGACCTACAATGAATGGGTCCATACAATGCCTGACATTTGTACCGGCACGAACCAACTGCACCTTACAGTACTTCCAAGTACTTTCCAGCTTCTGTGCTCCCCAGCCTCTCACCTTTACCTGATAGAGGCAACCAGCAGATTGAGCTGCATAAAGACAGGGCAGACAGAGCATCTCTGCTCGTGGCACGGGACAGCAGGAGCTTATCCGGTTGTGCAGCTGGAAAGAGCACACGTTGGTTTATGTCAGGGGACAGACAGGGCAGTCAGCACCAGGCTGCGGCTGGTAGCACAGAGAAGCTTCTAGGAGGTCCCTTTTGTGCCTGCATCATCCCATCCAGACCTTTCACCCCACAAAACACACACTGGGATACAAATATGCCAGGCACAGCAGGTTAGGGGATTGAGACTAATTATGTTGTGCACATAAAATCAGACAGGGCAGGAGCTGCCCAGTACCTTATATTCAACTGGCTGGGATTATCTCAAAGCTACTATTTCTACACTGGCTTTCCAGCACAGTTACTGGTGCCCTTCCAGCCTTGTAGACAGATGAAATAGGGGAATCCAAGGGGTCTAGACCTGCAGAGAATCCAAGGGAATCAGAATATGGATAAAATTTGCACTAAAAGGATTTGAGGAAACCTGGGGAACAGCTGCAATGACATACTTTTGTTTCCCCAGAGCTGTTGTCACCAACTGTCTCACCAGCTAATCTCATCAGTGTGGTCAGGTCTGTTCAAGGAGAAAGGTGGCCTTGGTGGCCTCCATGTTCATCCTTTCTCCTAGAAAATTTTGGTAAGACAACCCTTATTTCGAGCTTTTGTGAACGACACTGCTGTATCAGCTGATTCCACATACTAAATAAACACGCTGTCTGAGACCAAAAGAAGTACCAAGTAGGCACTCATCCAAAAACAAATGGACATCCTTCACGTCTAGTTATATACACAAACCAAAGCCCAGATTCTTCAACCACACTACAGATTCTGCAGCATTTTGTATCTTTTTGTCATCAATATATTTAAAATATAAACATGCAGATACTATGCAGATATAATATTTATATTCTTCAAGAAAGTCACTGCATGTTCACATACTACGTCACAGCTCTCAGTGCTGTAAATTAATGTGTTTTCAGATGCAAAACTAGTTGCATTACTCTAAATACTGGACAGTTTCAGGCTTTAGTCTCTAAAGCCGAGAAAAGTTCTACACTGTTTTCAGTCAACCAGCAGTTCATATTACATTCAACAGACAGGATCTCAAAAACAACTTGAAAGAATGATTTTCACTGAAGTCTAATAAGATTAGTTTGTGGTTATATTATCTGTCAATCTCTATCTACCACCAATAGCTCTCAAGACTATAAACTAAATTAGATGAGAACAAATGCCTAAAAGATATCAGAACTGTCATGGAAATCAATAATGAAGATCCCAGTAATGCCTATAACACTAAGAAAAGCACAAATCATTGGAAATTAGAACATAACAGTACCAATTTCCATGCATTTATTTCTGGAAATTAGCACACAGATAGCTTGCATCAGCTGCAGAACATGATGCTTCTTGCCCAAACTGGAACATTAAACAAACCTGGGTAGGGATGAATGAGAACACTGAGAGTGGAATGAGATAAGATGGTGCCCCCAGGCACTTGAGAGAAATCTGGGACAGGGTGGTTCTGTTGAGATGTTGAAGATGAGACCTGAATGGATTTAGGCAGGGGTATGGAAATGGAAATGCATGGGAGAAGTGAGGGTCTCTGTGAGGTGAACTAAAAATCTCAAGTCATTTTTGTGCAGAAAAAGCAAAAATCATTAATTCTTCTGTATACCAAATAAACTTTATTTACCTTTGATGCAGTATGGATATATTAGAATGTTGTACTGTCATCAGTGATTAATAATACAAAAGATGTAGGCACATTGCTTGAACTATTATGTACATTTTCATACCATCCGGAAATTTTACTAATATGCAGCCTGTACTGTGTAAGTCACTGACAAAAGCAGTGACATTTACTTTCTTTAAAAAAGCTTACAGCCAATGTGTCCAACAAAGGGCTATATATGACATAGGCATGATATAGAAAGGTGAATGAAATAACAGGAGTAAAAAACTTGTTTGTGTAAAAGGACCAGACTCTAAAGGAAACCAATCTCAGTCAAAGAAAAGGAAGAATTTTAAGAAGGATTATGAGACAGAGCTATGATATGGCTTTGAAAAGACACAAGTGAACTCCACACAAACCCAAGAATGAATACAGAGGTATTGAAAATTTAGCAAAGGCTAATGTAAATATAACCATCACGTTATCAAAATAAAATGAAAGATGATAGAATGGGGATAGTCAATGAAGGCCCTTCAGGTGATGGCAAACAGCTTATATTTGATGTGATAGCAAGAAACTGATCTCTGGAAGAATGCAAGGAGAGAAGTGACAGGGTCAAAATTACCCAGAAAACAATCCTCTACTTAAAACACAGGATACCATAAACTATATTAATGTCTGTCACCTTCATACAGTACCCACAAGGTCTTTTGTCTTTAACACTACAACAGGCATTAGCCTTTTATGCTTTGGAAATTTGGTGGGCCACACTGTAGTATTTTTTGTTTTCTGAATTGCAATTAAACAATTTGTTTTCTGATTGCAATACCAGCAGAAACACAGAAAGACAAGGGAGAAGCAGTCTCTGTACTCTGGCTCTAACAGTTGGCTCCCAGCATGTTTGGAAGTCCAGAAGCAACAAAGTGTGACAGCTGCTGCCTCTCTCAAGCTGCTGTAGTTGATGAGTGCCCTTCTGTAAAATATTAAAGATCTGCCCATTTGCAGTCGTCAGTTCATCTTTCAGCAAACAGCCCAACTGCATCCGCCACCAAAGAAGCCTCTACTTCAACTGAAGGAGAACAAGGACAAAACATCAGCTGATGCAACAACATTCTGGAGCTGAGAATGGCTGAAAGGGGCCCAGTCTGATGCCTTTTAGTGTAGTTATCTTTCCATGAAGAGCTTCCAACCTGTTACATTCTCAGAGAACAGAAAGTTAACGAGGAATGCTGGAACCAGGCATTCAGGGAAAGGAAACTTGATTCACTCCTTCAGCCTGTCATTTCATGTTTTTAAAGGTGAAGGGCACATAATATATATATTTCCTCTGACACAGGTGGCAGGGAAGGGGTGGGGAAGGTTATCAGCCAGTCAGCCTCAGAGACCTGGAGAGCTCCAGTGGGCTGAACACAGGGGTTGCTAAAGCAGTTTCAGCAGCTCCTGGGCTCACAGGGGTAGTGTGCAGTGTCAGTGTCACTGGTCTTGCTTCGCTCTTTGTATAAACCCAGCATTTAAAATCCTTAGGCTATTTTTTAATGTCCACGTCACAGTGGGAAAAAAGTGACCACACAAACATGACAATTTTCAAGTATTTTATCTAAATAAAATGAGACTTGAATAGAATTTTACAGGACAAAGACAAGACTTTTTTTGGTAGTCAGATTTGTTCACTAAATCTTCTAGCTCTGTGCTAACAGAAAGACTGTATCATAGCCTTTAGCATAACCCTGTAACATTTATAACCACAAATATCATTTTACACCAAAGAACACAAGCAAAACTAAATGTAATGTTTGCAAAATACATCCCATATTATTTCTGAATTCCAAACATCAACCATCTAATTCAAAATTTGAAAGTATATTTATTACTCTATTGCCAAACAGAAGTTCCACCCTAACAAAACTCAAAAACTGGTTACACAACCCACCCTAAAGTTTAAGGAAAGATTGTTTTAAACTCCATTAGGGCCATCACACTTCTCTGCTTTAGCAACGAACAGTAATTTCTATGGCTTATTAGCAACACTGCTAAAAGCAACACTTTGGTATCACAGCTCTATAAAAATTCAACAGACGGCCACTCTCACAGGAGCTTGAAGATTGAGTACAAGATGAAAAAAGAGTGAATAAGAAAGACATGGGTAGAGCAAGGAAGCAATGAGATTCTGAGAGCAGTTGCACCAGCTGCCCAATTACTACTGATTTTTCCATGGGCATCATCATAGAAGTGAGTCTGACGAAAGACAACTGCAATGACTTCATAGGATTTTAGAAAGAGTTCCTCCTGTGAAATACTTCCACAGTGCTTGCTAGAAATTTGTAAAAATGGTAAAATATTGGGATCAGGTAAGTATTTTTAAAACATCATATGCCTAACACTCATTTAGGAACCATACATTGAACGCAGAAGTCTTTCATGAGATGGTAAACCTTTCTCAATTTACATTTTAATTGCTTTAATACTGAAGCAGAATTTCTTACTGAATGTAGGACTAGCACGTGTTGACACAGCAGCTGTTCTAAACCTTGGGGAATGCAAAAAAGGGAGACAGACTGTACTATATCACACTGCTTAGAAAATCTATCAAAATCAGTAAAAAACATACTCAGGTTTAAGTATGGGAAGAAAGTGCTACATATTTCTTGCACCAAAAAAACCTATTGTCTATACGATAAGCGAAGATCAGGATTGCAGCTAATAATAATTTGCAACCTTTTTTCTTTTTTACAATATAACACTTTGTAATTCCACAATTTAACCTTAAAAAGTTTAAGTACAATTTGCAGCTTAAAAAACTTAAAAATGACTTCTTAAGTACTTTGTCATGTAAACTATAAGAACATTCTTGTGGAAAAGCTAAGTGAGCCAAGCTTAAAGAAGCAAGACTGCATAGCTCCTCATATTTAAATCTTAATATTATTAAAATAAAATACATTAACTAAAATTAGTATACATTACATGGCTTCTAAACCCTTGAAAAGACAAGTGATAACAAATTGGTTACACAAAAAGGATAAAAAGATATAAAAAATACTTGTTTTTCAAAAGCACCCGGCTTTTGCTGAAAGTATGAAATACTTTGAAATTGCATTCCAAAAGCATCTTCTGTTTCAAGCACAGTTAGCTCAAAAGGTAGCTATTTTATTTGCTTTATACTGCAGTTAAACAGCTCATTTTTAAAAGCTGAGTTTCTAAAATGTTTACTGCAGAGTCTGTCCTACATTATAAATTATAATTTATTGCAGAAGGGAACCATGAACAACTTCATGGTTAGGAGAAAAGCTTGTAACCTGTGTGCTTAGGATGAATGTCACATTGTGATGTTGGTAATTTTAATCCTCACTTCTGGACGGACTAACACAAATGAAGCAAGTCAAAAGTTACGTTCAAGAACTCTCAGAATACCAGGCTGTCTCCCAGAAACAGCAGAAAAAGCCCTGGTTAGTGCTCCTCTTCCTCCCTTACCCTCTCCCCTCTACACAAAGTAAAAAAAAAAATGCTCACTTTATCCCAGAGGACAAAATTTTGAATGAAGCATTCAAATGTGCAAGCCTATTTTACGTATGGATGGCACAGATGCCTGTAATTAAGATGCAGCAGAAAAGTTAGGCTAAATCTAATTTTTACATGTTTATAGTTAAGATTTGAGATTTGTCAGATTTTAATCAATTCAAAATTGTTCTCTCTAGATACCTGTATCTGGGAGAGCTTTTCTGCAAAGTCTGAAGTAACAAATGCACTTGTGAAGCTTGAGAATTGGTTATAGAAAAGTAGTGATGGTGTTTGAGGGTTTTTTTACACACTGAAATATACTAAGGTTTGTGCCAAAAGTTCTAAGTCATCAATAGGAAATAATGAAAGCGTCTCTGCCACTTTAAACCTCTGTGAATGGGGCTCAACACTACCAAACTCTAGTTACATTTTACACATCAAAATACAGAACAAAAAAAAAAAAATTGCTATGCCAACATCTCACCCTTTGTACAATCATCACCAATATAACATTCTCTGTGCTTTAAATACCAAGGTTGAAAAGTGGCAATAATGTTGAGAGTTGACTTGAATAAAACATAGTGTGGGCTAGTGAGAGACTTCATTATTTCCTCATTTATATGCTTGTGGGATAGAGAATCTAGCAACATAGGTTACAATCTCTTTATGCTGGCATATGTACCCACAAGTTGAAGGTTAAAGTTATTGCTCAATTTAGTAATTTGAGACTTTGGCTTACTTACTCGGCCATAAAGACTTTCATCCAGGTGGAGTATTTTCTTTCAGACACACTTTTTTCACAATTGTAGTTTGTGAAGGAAAAAGGATTTTAAGAATGGCTTTGGTTTTCTTTGCACTGTTACATTTAAAGGGCTGCAACTGGGGCAGCTGCAGCAAAGACTAGAAACAGTTTAGGAAAAAACTCTGCATAGATGTAGCTAAAGTAATTGCTACATTAATTTTAATTGTGTTGTATACAATGCTTGCATTCATCTCTTAAATGAAATGTGGTAAATCCACTGTGAGGTAGGTACATACACACATGGCAGGAGAGACAAGATACTGTGCAGCCAAATCAAAGGTACACTGTGAGAGCGGGACAAAGACTGCATTCCTGCAGGTAGTCAGGGGGAAAAATCCAGCAGCACAAGTTAAAAGGAGCAATCTGTTGTGGTGTATCCTTTTTTTTTTTCCCCTTTGGTGAACAGCAATTCAGTAGGATGGAACAAAAGAATTATCATTCTATAATTATGCTCTGGAATATCCATTAGTCTCAACTGTAATTGCAGATTTATTTCAAAATTCATTCCAGGGCCTCATGTCTGTAGAAAATTATTTTTAAAATAAAAAGTTCTTTAAGTTCTGTGAAATCCAGATAATACTCTGGGAGTTGTTCCCAATGCAACTGTCTGTCAAGGCCTTAATAATCTTAATAATTTAATTTGCTGTACTTTAGTCAGTGATAGAAGAGAAATCACAGAATCATAGAACATATTGAGTTGGAAGGGACCCACAATGATCATCGAAGCCCAACTCCCAGCCCTGCACACGACAAGCTCAAGAGTCACACCGTGTGCCTGAGAGTGTTGTCCAAAAGTTTCTTCAACTCTGTCAGGCTTGGTGCCATGACCACTTCCCTGGGGAGTGTGTTCCAGTGCCCAACCACCCTCCAGGTGAAGATATTCTTCTTAATGGTATTTTTAGGTTCCAGGCATAAAATACGGCAGAACTTTTTCAAGGCTAGCTCTTCAATCTGCAGGTTACATAGACTACTCAAATCTAAGATCTAAAGTATTTGTACCTAGTCTAGCAACACTAGCACCCTAAGACCTCTATCGAGATCAGAAGGGGAAGAAGCACAGAAAGAAATGTTTGACGTTTTATTAGATTAAGTCAAGCTACAGACAGACATAGTTTTGGCATTTTAATCCCAAGCACACTGTTTGTTTTAGTATAAAAAGCTCACTATAGACTGTTCTACTGACTAAAGTAACAGTACACTTTAGATACAGTGCATAAAACATTGTCAGTTTAAGGACCTATAAAAGTGACTTCTGTGTCACAGGCCAATGCTGACAGCATCACCTTTTCATCAAGCAGAAGTGAACAAGTGTCACCCAGCACCTGTATAAAGAAGTACCAGCAGCTGATGACTCACAGGACACTTAGCATCAGTGATAAGCTAAAGAATATGAACCAGAGACTGGAAATGTTCTTCACCAGTGCAACACCTCCCATGCTGGCAGCATGTGAACACACTTCAGTCACCATGTTGCTTCTCTGGTTTCTCCCTACTCTCAAAGGTCCAGTGGGACGAGAGCAAAAAACATCCAAACACACTTCGCTTAGCTGTGAGATTAACTGAACTGAGCTGGGTTGTTGCTTAAGACAGATGTGTGTCCTCTCTGGCTTCAGATTCAATAGACAAAAAACTACACAGAAACCACTACCAGGAATTACAAGTTCAGAGAGTAATGGACAGATGGGACTCACAGACTGATGCTGTATGGGGCAGAATGTCTGAAGAAATTTGTGTATTTGTGCCAGATCTATCTGCCTAGAAAAAGTGAGAGTAAAGACCACCAGTACTGGTACAGAGCACTGCTAAAACATGAAAGGAGGAATGAAGATGGCAACATAAAGAGCTGTAGAAAACCTCATGAGGAACTTGACTGACCAATCTATATAGGGTGCAGTGCGCCTTGAGCCTGGCCAGGATGTATTTTTCAAGTATGTTTGCTCAGCTTAGCACAAGTAAACAAGTTTGAAACTGCATGAGGGCCCAAAGCCAACCTTCTGGACAACCTCTGGTAGAATATGGCCAGCCAAAAGCTTTAATGCCAACTTCATTTTCAGTGGTGTTAAGCTGATAGAATTGAAAACAAAACTTAGTGTCTGCCAAGGCACACCCACAGAAAGCAAAATTAAATAGGATGGCAAGGCAGGGATGCTCACGAGGACACTCTACAGTAAAATGTGAAAATCTCTTACACATTTAGAAACCTTAGCATCTTCCTGAAGCAGAAGTCTCTCAGTTTGAGGAAGCTTTTTCATATGCAAGAGTTGGTAGGGTCATACTCTTACTGGATCTTGTAAATATGAAAGAGGCCTGCAAGGTAAATCTTCAAATGTAAGGATAGCTACACAAAGTCAGGCACCTGCAATAACACAGTACACAATAAGCATCGTTCCTTTCTAAAAGCATACAGTGTAATTTGGAAATAATGAATATCTAAAATCAGTGCATTTCAACATAAAAATCACTGGTTTTATAATCAGCAGTGTATCTCAAACAAAGTAAAAAGGTGACGAAACAAATAAATCAATGTCCAATCTCACAAAATATGCTGTATTTGAGATGGTCACAGGAAAGCAACAATCACACTGTATTACCACTGACTCCTGGCTCATAACAAGACTATTGAGAGGACCAGTGCTCTATCTGTAGACTGGTGATAGTGCCACAGGTTGCACATTCTGAATAAAATAACCAACACTTACTGTAATTTCTTTGTCATTATCCAAATAACTTAAAGCACTGAAAAGAACACTGCACACCATTTCAAGGAATACGCAATTTTTTCAGAATTCCCTACTTTCACTTAAGCAAGCTACACTTTGAAGACCAGACTAAATCTCTATTTGGTGCAGTATATTAATTTCATAAATATCTATGGATGAAATTTTGTAAAATATACTCTGATTACAAGAAAGGACTATCTGTTTCCATGTTTTCAAGTGAGAGGTGAAGAAAGCACATTCAACTGTCTGAGACAGATGACGAGCATTGTTCACAAACGTACCGGACCAGAAAGAAACACGCACACACTTTTATTGTTTCCTGGAAGCATTCTTACGCGCTGGTTTTGTTCCGTGTAAAACTAAAAGACAATGTGACCCCACTGATCTTTCAAAGAGATCTTGATTTTTTTCAGATGAATGAACAAATCAATTTCCTTTTAACAAAGAGGTAATTTAACTAGTCAGCACTCCTTCAAAGCAACACATTCATTTAAGGTCTAAACACAGAATCTGGGAGATCATTGTGTGTCTAAAATGAGATGGATTCCTGTAACAAAGTATGTTTTCTACACAGTATTTGAGAAGCATTTCACAACATTTCTGAGAGACAACTTCAGGAACTATTTAACTCTTTTTAGTCCAAGAGGTATGCACCCTGCTTATCATGGTGCTGACTTCCGACAAACTCAAGAGTCATCATTGCTGACTAGGAATGAGCCATTCAGGTAACTGCAGTGACAAGGATCATCACTTGCATCTTATATACACCAGAAAATTAGGAGAACTGCAACTGCTGAACTTCTGATAAAATGTTTAATAACCCCCCAACAAAATTCTGACTTTGGCAGGGAAATGGCGAAAGATACATTGGATCTAATCTAAAATTAATTTAAACAAATACATCACTTGAAGTATTTTTAACTTTTGCCAGAACACCTCTGCTGAAATATTTGGCTGCTTTTTCCACTGCACACAAACAGTTTAACAATTTACATAAAGGCCACGGATAACAAAATTTAGTTATAGTATGTCATATACAGTCTGTATTTAGGAAGATTATTCTTGACACCAGTGTAATTACAATGAAACACAACCTTGTTGTATGATAATGGTTTTTGGCTTCAAGATGAGTATCAAGCCAAAGAAAACAGAGAGAGAATAAAGATTTTAAAGAAATCCAGCATTACCTGAGCTTGAATTACAGAAGGGTTTGTACTGGAAAGAATCTTTAATAATCAAAATGTCCAACCCTTCTGCCATGGGCAGGGACATCTTTCAGTAGAACAAGCTGCTCGAAGTCCTGTCCAACCTGACTGTGAACACTTCCAGTCATAGGGCATCGACAACTTTGGAGAACCTGTTTCAGTGCCTCGCCACCCTTATCATAACACATTCCTTCCTTATGTCCAATCCACATCTACTTCTTTCTGTTTAAAATCAATGCCTCTTGCCTCGACAAAACTGGCTGCGGTAAAAAGCCTGTATCTTTTTTACAGAACCCCCTTTAATTATTGAAATGCTGCAACACGGTCTCCCCAGAGCCTTCTCTACTCTGGGCTGAACAATCCCAACCCCTCTAGCATTTCTTCATGCAACAGGTATTTCAGGCCCCTGAACATTTTTGTAACAGTCCTCTGGATTCACTCCAACAGGTCCATTCTTGTGCTGGGGACCCCAGAGCTGGACACAGTGCTCCAAGTGGCACCTCACAACAGCAGAGTTGAGCTGACAGGGGTAACCTCCCTTGGCCTGCTGCCCATGCAGTTTTATTAGGTTTTCTATCAGTTCTCCTACTAACATAATCAACATACCTAGGGACTGATGCAGACACTATTACAATACAAATGACTGCTGTTCTTTGTAGAACTGACTAGTAGTGACCCTTCCCATGTAAGGCAAGGAAAGGAAGAAGGAGAAATGCAAGGTACAAGAGCCACTTACTTTGCAAAATCTGACCCATTTGGCATCAGAATTACATGAAACAGAGCATTATACAGGCTTAATGTTAGAAAGATTTTCAAGAACCAGTCTGAAAAAAATATTCTGTTTTACCCAAGTAGTAAAAACTTTATTTCTTTAATTGAGAAGTTCTTCAACTATTTCCACGAAGCTTTCACCAGAAGTAACTGTGCAGACACTGGGATCATAAGTAACTGTACAGACACGGTGCCTGATGTTTAGTGGAACTTTCCCTGTGATCACATCCAGGGATCATGGTGAAGCCAGACAGAGAAGACAGTAACAGCAGTTATGCCATTTCTCCTATGCTCTCACTATTCCTGCTGGCAACCAGATAAGACAGTGGAAAAAGAGCAGCAGAAGTAACAAGCCTGGCAGGATTGCCAGGAGCAACAAAAATGCAGGAAACAAAGGAAAACAGTTTGCAGTAGATTGAAAACAGAAAGGAGAAAGGACTCTACAAAACTTCCATCCTCCATGGGCCATTGTCATGCAAGACAAATGAGGCAAAACTAGTAGGTGTTTATTTTAACTCAAGGACATATTAATAATGGGCCTACACAAGTAGGTGAATTGTGACTGTCCTGACCAAACATTCCTTATTCTGGCATTTTTTTTATTTCTAGGAAATGGTTGAGGTTGCAAAAGTCTCTTATGATGACTTTTTTTCTGCTGTATCTTTCTAAATTAGTAAGTACCTATGCTACCTGTCAATACAATGCTCCCTCCAGTCAGGACAATGAAGTTTCCTTCAGAAACAAAGAGAATATAAACTAACAATTAATATTACTACCCTTCCTGAAATCCAAGCTCAAGGAAAAACAAATGTTATAATGTGCTTTAAAATTAAGTAAATACAATAATAAATAGTTTAAAAATATTTATATTAAAAATCTAAGCCATAAGCAAAGAAAGCAAGTGTTCTATGACAGAAATAAAAGAATTTTAATTTTTTTTTTCTCTGTTCTTTTCATAGCTAATATTGCTGAGAAGTTTGGGAGCATCAGCTGGGGAGTTTTCTGCTCACTCCTGCCTGGCATAAACTTCAGCTCACATGTCCAAAGAATACTGGTGAACACAGATGTAATTTTTTTTAAATCATTCTTTTAGAAGACTTGTTACATTTGTCTCTTACAGTCTTTCTTAAATAGCAAAACTTTGATATAAACCCCATTCTTTATATTCTGAACCACAACATCCAGGTCACCAGACTCTTACATCTTGTGTCTGCTAGAACATTTCACTGTTGCATCCACTGTTTCAATTTCTTATTATGCCTGAAAACAAAAAACTCTCTGTTCATGCAGAAATGTGTCATAACAATAAAAGAGCATCTGTGCTCCAACAAATCCAGTAGCATTTGTACTGACTAAGGCTAACCAGTTTGCAGTAAATTTTCATCTTAAATTATTACAATACGGTTGTAGAAAGCTAGGAATGGTTTTGTTTTACTGGTTTAGCACACAAACTACATCATACTTCACATAATCAGCCTATATAATCAAATTATTCATCCTTCAAAGTATTTTAACTATTTTCAACTTTAACAGCAATTTTCATGACAGTGGATTAAACTAGATCCAGACATCTCTTTGGACATCATCCTGTGGTTGTGCTAAAAGCAAAAGGCAGGCAGACAAGAAGGCTGTTCAGAGGTATCTGAGGCAAGATATAATCTCAGCCAAACTGGATGATTCGAAGCTATTATGTCAAAGCAATGTCTGACCTAGGTAAATGGTTATTTGATACAGCAAAAGATAAAGGTGTAGACCAGCAGATTCTAGATGAAAACTAGTGTCCAGACTTCTGAAACAGTCCATGATTTTCCAGAGAAGAAGAGAGAAAGTTTTTAGGTACTGAGAAATAAAGAATCCTTGATGGCAGTAAGGGCTCCTATCCCTGTGTTAAGAAAATTGAGATTTAATTAATTAGAAAGGATCAGAATGGTGCTGAACTTCTGGCAGAATCTCAGATATCCTCTCCAGAGGAGTTCTGTGGAAACACCAAAATGAGTTTAAAATATGTTAAAGACTTGCAGGAGTTGCATTCCTGTTTTATTTAGCTTCTTCTGCATGCTACAGACAAACGGTTTTCCTTGACTGTGAACTTAGAAATTGATATAATCCATTATATTTCCCGAAAGAAGTCAGTCCTATTTATTATAGAAAGAGCTGTAAAAAGCTTAATTAGACAATGAATAATCTGCTAAGGGAAGATATTTCTTTAGTGCAGCAACTTATGATTGATCTTGTCCTGAAATCATAATTCTTCATTCAACACTTATTTTTACTTGTGAGTCTTCTTACTGTTTGCACCCACAGTGTCCAATACTTAAAAAGTTGTAACAGATTCTTGGAGCCAATGTGCTCTTGAGATTCTGGGTTCAATTGATTTTCAGTTTGGCAATCTGAAAAATTACCTGGCCTCTACAATAGCCTACGAAAGTAAAACCTTTAACCTTTTATAGCTTCATTGCACAACTTAAAAAAGAGGAATTGCAAAAATACGAAACAAGCCTTTACAAAACTGAAAAAAAGCAAAACCTACAGATTTTTTTTCAGCTCTATAGGTTTGGAAGGGTTGTAGCATAAATTAAAAATTAGGTCTGACAAAGACTGGTAAGAATGCTGTTTTTGAAGTTATTTCAGACTGACTTGTAAAAAAAAAGTGTCAATCCTCAAAAATAAATCTGAATTTTTCTTAGGAATAAATATCTAAAATTCTAAATGGGGAAAAGACTAGTTTATTCCTACTTTGAAAGAATTTGATCCCTAACAGCAATTCTGTTTCAAGACATTAGCTAAGGCAAGCTGAAAATTATTTTCATTATATACATACTCAAACATTATTAATGATAACTAGATAATTTAATTATCGAATTTACCACTTCTACTATTTATATGTCAACATTTTAATGATTTATAGAGTTTATTGTGTGCTGTCATAAAACAGCTTCATAGCTGGTCTGCAGCCAAACTTCTATTTGTTTTAGACTTCACAAATATAAAATCAAACAGACAATATATAACTTCAGTTATTTTAAAAGTTCATTGTTACCAATATATGCATTTTTATTTCCCATTTTGTTTTCAAGTATTCTAAACATAATAATGGCTATACTGGATCAGACACTTCTCATTCTTTGCCCAGAGAGTTAACAGCAGAGTGTACTAATGAAAAGTACAAAAACTGGGCAAGAACAGATGAATACTTTTACACAACACTCTCCCAGTCTCCAGCAATTTACCACTTGATGAATTTTTGAGGTAGTTATGGTAGGTTTATATGAATAACCTGTAATGCATTTTTCTTCCACTATGTTGTTCAAAACCTCCTCAAATCAATGGAAAATTTTAACAGCCAGAGCATCTTGAAATTTCACAGCTTAATTATTCATTGTGAAGAAATATCTGGTTTCAACTGGCAATTTGTTAAATTTAATTTTAACTGTCTACAAGAACTGAGAGGTAGACAGCAAAGAAATGTTTCGTATTTGCTCTCTCCATTCCACTTGTGATTTCAGAGATTTCTATCATATCATACCAATCTTTTGCTCTTTAACAGATTGATTAGCCCTAATTCTGAAGAAGTGGATTATGTGCTATTTTTAGGATAATTTCTGCTGTTTCTGATCTATTTCCAATGCCACTAACACCTTTTTAATTTAGGACATGCAAAATGCACGGATTCACATCATGGCAGTATGGCCTCTATTTTGACACTTCATTTACTTTTTGGACTGGTACTGAGGACTAGCAAATTTTCTTCAGAGTTTTTAATATAACCTCAGTATCTTGTTTTTGAACTGTAATAATTAAGAGAATAATATTCTATATAAATTTAGGACCCTTTTTTTCCCCCAACCATGTGAATCTTTCACCTTTAGCTATACTGAGTTTTACACCCACCACTGTGTCTCATAAAATCCTTTTGCAGCAGGCACTGTTTGTAGTATTGTCTAGAGACCATCATCCTACAAATTACCATCTTTTCCATATTATTTATCCTCTCATTCAACAGCAGAAGTCCTAGCACTGATCTATCTGGGACTCCATCAGTAACTGTCAACCGCTGTGAAAACCGTCTCTTTATTTCTATCCATATCCATAAACATCTTTAAACCAGTGACTTCTGCATGCAATGGATCCTTGCTCTTTCCCAAAGCTGTTTGTATTCTTTAAGACTTCTAAATAAGGGATCATGGGATATGCCACTTGAAAATTCAACCAGATTATAACAAATGTCTTTTGCAAACTTCTTCAACGAATTTCAGTAAGTTTGTGAGATCAGACTTTCCCTTATGGTATTACATTGACTGATCCTCAGGATATCACATTTATTGACATGTCTGCTAATTATTACATCATTTGTACTAATATTCCAGGCGCAGGCATCTTGCTTATGGCATCTGCTGTTCAACAAGCCTGTCTTGGAATATTTTAAAAATTGCATCATGTTAACCCAACCTCCAGTAATCTGTCACAAAGTTTGTTCTTAAGAGAGAGGTTAAATACGACAAAATGCAGGGGGGTTGCACAGTTTTAATTAACAAAGAGTTCTAAGGAAAATCATATTTGCAGTGAAAAAATAACCTGAAACAGAATTTCCACAACTTCTCCACAAGATTCAACACAGATTGTCAGTTCTGAGATTAGACCTACAAAATCAGATCCTGGCTCTCATCACAAAGTCCTTTGGCAAACGATACTTGATAAAGGGATGGTGTCTATGCTAAGCTCCTTTTACCTTGCTTGATTCAGCCAGAATGCAGGAAACCTTTAAAGCACATCTAAAATATTTTTTACATTAAGATAGAATAGTGATATTCTGTCTTTTAAGAATGTTGAATTATTTTAGACTTCCCTCCCTATTTTCTCATTAAAGACCTCTTTTTCTGAGAGATGCTGAATTAATTATCAAGGAAAGACTACAGCCAGATGCTACAAAAGAGAGAGGAAAGCATAAGCAGTCTTATGAGTCTTTTCTCTTACTCTGGTAATGTTCAAGGTATCACATATGCAGACCTTGCTTCTCTTTAATCATCTCTACTTCATTGCAACAACTAATAAAAGGAAACTTCCTCACAAAATTGCCCCTCTTCCATCAATTTTCTTGTTCCCATGTTCTCCTATAGTCTGTAAAGCTTGCCACTCTCTTTACAGCTCTTCACTTTGTTTCCTGGGGAAGAACAAGGAGACACCTCACAGAAAACCCTTACATAGCCAAAGCATAACTGAGAAATTTCACTGGTCTTCCCAATATGAAGAAAATTTCTCTATTCAGAAACAGATTTAAGCATTCAACACTATTTATACAGTTTAATATCTCAGTCATAAAATATTTTACTTTTTATACTTTAAACCAGAACACTGCAGTCTAAAAAATGGGAATCATTATAAAAAGATTTAGATTGTAATTGACAGTTACACTGGACTGTCACAGAATCAGATCACCTAAGGTACCAGATTTAACCTGTTCAATATCAGATTGCTACAGTAATGCTCCCCTCCTGAGCAAAAGCCTTTGGCTTGCTATCCAGATCCAGCACCCAAGATCCTCTCATGCCTTGTCCACTCACTGACCTTTGTGTACTGCCCACATTTTTGTAGGATGTTTCTGCTGTTTGGGGTTTTTTTATGGAAAGCTGCTGCCTCACCTTTTTTTACAGTTACTACGCCAGCAAGTGCTCTGAAAAGCAGCATTCACTAGACTTACATTCCCTTTGTTTCTAATACTGCTTGCTCACAACACCATCTACTATCAAAATACGTAATGTGGAGTTCATACCATTTATGTTCATCTGCCTCTGTTCCTTCCACATCCGCTTCACAGAGCTCCCAGAGTCATAAGAAAAGAATGACTGAGAGCGCTGAAGCACAGCTACCTCACCCGTGGATCCGGTACTTCTGGTTAGGTAGGGTCACTTTTAGGACCTCGGTGTCCCTTATTTGCTGCTACATTAGACAGGGAGGTCCTGCAGGACAGAAAGATCCAGGTCACCGCCTGACGCGGGAGGTGTCAGTGACACTGCACAGGAGGTTCTCGGCCAGCGCTATTTCCGAATGCCGCTCACAAAGTCACAGAGGACATCCGCACATGGGCTTTCCCTGCGGTGGCGCTGCCGGGACTGGGACATGCGCTCCCTTCCCGCTGCCTCCATAGCTAGGCACGCCTCCTCATATGAGGGAAGACTTTAATGTCTACCAAACCTGGCTGCAAAACAGTGGTGGCAGATATCCAGCCCAAGATGGCGCATGGCCACTTGAGACTATGGAATCCAGCCTACTGATGTAAAAGAGCAGGTATACTGCTGTCTGTTAAAGTCACCGTGTCTCTCTTTCAGCTTGACAAGCCCATTCAGCTTCCTCTACCATGACTCATAAAGCAGTTCTTACATAGCCTGACCTATGCCTAGGAATAGTTCAGTCATCAATCCAGCATTTACTAGGTACTGACAAACCTACATTTGGCTGTCTGAAAATGAGACAGAAATCCACTGGGGTAAGGTCCAAGAAAACAGTTTGTTAAAAGAAAAATCCCACTGTCAGTTGCAGAGATTTGCAGAAGTGAAGACAAGCAGTGGTAGACGAGACATAAGCTGGGGGAACCAGCTGTATCAGTCTCAGCACCTTGCAGAGTTGTGATGCTCAGGAATCCCTTGGTGACCGCCTTGCAAAAAACCTGCTCCAGTGCCAATGTAACATGCAGCCACTTATTTAAGGATAGTTCTTCCTGCTCGTAAAGTAAAAGGCACCACAAGAGAATGTTCTCTACCCCCACTCTCTGCCAGAAAAAAGCCACAAAAAAGTGCATTTCTTTTTCCCCTACATTTCTTATTCTTTTCTTGGGTTGTTCTTCTCCCCAGGGCCCACTTCCCTGCCCAGATCAGTGTGAGACCTCTATCAGACTTCCCTGAAAGCTTCAGAAATTATAAAGTAATTTTTATAGTTACTACGAAGCATGCACTTAGCAAGCTGGAAATCTGCCTCCAGTATCTTTTTATGACACTAATGTTGTTTGAGAAACTTACACTGTAGTTTCTAAAGTGGTTTTAATTGACACCAGAGCTGATACTGCCCTTTTTGTTTCTGATCCATCCCTTCTGTTCATCCATATTTCCACAATTTCCTTTGCTGGTTTTTTTTTTTGTGACTGCGCAGAGAAGCAGAATAGATCTAACTCCAATCAATTCCCTCTTCTGGGTATTCTTCCTGGATGCTGATGGTCCAAAACAGCCAGAGCATGGCAGCGGCAATAGCGAGGCACGACTATATTTGTACCAGTGCATACTGTACGGAGTGGAAATACTTTCAAAACAGTGTTCATTCATACTGAAGTGCAGACAGAGGCAGAAACATCACCACTGTGCAAACTGTGCAAAGCCTGCAGTTGTTTGGGTGCTAGAGGGAAGGCAGTAGCTAAAGTCAAAACAGTTTTCATGGAATTCCTTTTGTAGTCCAGCATTATTTTATCAGCTATTACTTGGACAGAGGCCATACACTCTGAAAGGGATAGTGGATGGAGCATGGACTAGAAGATGTTGCTGGGTGGAGCAGGAGACTGCACATACAGGGCAGGCATCACAGTACCAAAGGCAGCACTGGCTACTGCAAACTGCACCTAAGCTTGCAATAACCCATGTTGGGCAGTGTACAAAGGAGTATCAAATTATATTAGGATGCAAACTTACAACAAATAACTGATACAGCATCTTCACCTCAGCCCTTGACAGAAATGTCAGCAAAATGGGTACCCCTGTCTGAGTCCAGTTTTAATTTCACTGAGCAAACCCCCACGTGATTGTTAATAGCAGCAGCTGATGCTATTCAGGTGTCTGACACTAGGCAAGCAAGACCTATGTGGAAAGACAACTAAAATCCCTGTCCAATGGGCAGTGAAAGGACAAAGGTGAGCTGGCATTTACTGGAGGGAAAAATCCAAGCGCTGCTACCCTAGCAGTCAAAAAGCAGGTATTGGTGAAAAAGGTTTAATGTAGCTGCAGGGGCCCAGCAGGACTCCAGTGAGAACAAACTCTACAAAACTGGCACAAAGCTTTTTGAACAAACACAGTCCTGAAGAGGGGAGCGGTGAGAAATACATCTAATGTAGTCCCTCTCCACTTGCACTTGGGGAAAGAGAGATGTTTAACAACAATCCCTTTCTTCCCCGCTATATCACTAATCCTGTTGCACCATATTTCATAATAGACTTAAAACTTGCTGGGGAACAATCCATAGACTTGATTTTCAATCGCTGCTAGATACGAAGAAACAGTATCAAATTTATCAGTAGGGTTGAAATATTCACTAGAGGATTTAAGGTTTTCTGAAAATTTCAACAGGCACTAACAGCTTTAAAAAATCTACTCTGGTATCACCCTATGTACTCATACAACATCCTGTGCTGCAAGAAGGATGTTCTAATTGCACTAAAGTAGTCTCTAGAAAATACAGAAGGGGAAAAAGCAATAGACAAGAAATGAGAGAAATGGAACACTATTTCTTATACTGTAAAGTAAGAAGTATCACTGAAGCAAGCATCTAACAGCTTAAAAACCAGCCATGACTAACAATATACAGTAATCAAAATTTTTTATAAAGAGAGGAAATAAATATAAGACTCCCTTTTCAAATCGTGGTTTGTGTGAAAACCCATTGTGTTGCAACAGAAAGGCATGAGGCTGGAATGTTCCAGGAAACAGGGATGATGGAACCACCTACTCTAAAAGGCATAAATTCCACCTATGCAATAGCTTGCTCATTTTTTCAGGATGTAATCAAGTATCTGCGTGACATGGATATCTTATTTCCTTAATCAATTAGAATGGCAAACTGAATATGAAAAAGCCCAAAACTTCACATTTTGCAGCCTCGTATCTCATTGAATCCATTTTAAAAACAGAATACCGCTCTCATATCTTAAACTCTATGTGGATAGACTTTAAAGCCACTTTTATTTCATAGAATGCAGCACATTTAAATAAAAACAATTTGTTACCCCTCAGCTGTAGGGAACTGGGGCCACAACACACAATTACTGCATCAGAACATTTCTGGCGTGCCCTCAGCTGTTTGGATCCAGCAGCTGGGTGGGCAGTTTAGAAGGAGAACAGGAATCATCAAATAGAGTTACAGTAGGCAGGCTCAGGCAGTACTGGGGAAAATAGTGTAAACAATAGCTAAAGCAAGGCATGATTAGGGTGGACTGTCTGGCTTTTAGGAATGTGAAAGGATTTAGTTTCACAGTAAGCCATGGGTAGACTGTTCCAAGAATATTTTTCTGTTCAAAGTTCATACTGAGGTTTTATGTTCCAAAAAGAAACTTTTTTGAACACCTCCATTTAGCACTAACCCAGTCTACTTTGATCTGAATGTCATCATTCCGTTGAAGAAGCTAAAACATGCTGAAGACTCACAGAAAATACTGTTTCATTTTGCTAGAAATTGTATTATTCATACATAAGTTATTCCCAAAAAACCACATGACTTTGAGGTTTAGGATTTCTTCCCTTGAGCTCATGAGTAGATTCTAAAATTGAGAACCATCGTGTATTTCCAAAATAATGAAGGACATAATTATCAGTAACTTTTCATGGCTACCCTAATACCACAACCTAACAAAACTGAAATTAATTCAGTATACTTTTCAGGCTTGTGACTAATTAAAGAGAAACTTGACTCATTACCTTTCTAGAAAACTATACAAATGGCTAAAAGAAGGGGGAGAGGGATAAAAAAATTAACCAATCATCTTCTTAAGGACTTATTTAAAAACTCTGCTTCTCCATACTGATTCCTTATTCATATATACATGCAGCAAAAAAACAACAGAATTTCTAAATGAAGTTAAGAGGCATTTCCATGAAATAAAGACCAAATCAAGAGGTAACTTACTTTGCATTTACAGTAAAATTATGTGACTGTTTTATTCAGGTTTGCACACTTTACATTGCAAATATATCCAGAGTAATAAAGACTAAACCCTCCAAATTATCTCTTTTTAATTAAATATTACAACAAAGTATTTTATACTAGTACATGGTGCCTGTCTAACTCCTATTCCAGACAAGTGAATTTAACTTTCTATTCCTTTATTAAGTAAATAATTATAAACCTCAGGCAGCTTGCTTATGAGAAGGTCTGAATTTATGAATTTTGGGAGAAAAACCCAAACAAACCAACCACCCAAAAAATTCCCAACCTCAACAAACAAACAAAAACCAGAATAAGCCTGTATTCCAATTACAATTATTAATTTACTTCATTGCCTGAAAGAATGCAAAAGTAACTGGACTACTTCTGCTCAGTAAGTCTTATTAGAGAAAAAAACCCTTAATGTACAACACTCTGGAAAAAAGACCTCATTAAGGATTAGTCTATTTCATGACAGACACCTGATAACTCAAAGCACTAAACTGATCGCTTAAAATCTTTGACTATGCAGAAGTCAGGTTAAAAAACAGTGTTTGAGCCATATAGTACAATTTATTTAAGACAACAATATTATTCTACAGAACTCCACAGCTCTCTGGGCCAAACACATCAGCTGGGTCAGAACGAGCTGTGTGTAGAGGAGGGAGAAAACAGTTGTGCAACCATAGCACGAGATATGGAGCAAGCACTTATTTACATTTGAAGGAACCTCTGGAGGTCAACAGCTTCTATCCTTTACTCAAAGCAATCTTCAGAGCTTCAAAGGCTGCTCAATGCTGTTCTCAATTAAGTTCAGAGTATCTCCAGGTATGGAGATACCGTAGCCCCTTCAGACTACTTATCCCAACATCTGATCCCCCCCAGTAATGCAAATCTTTCCTAATGTCTAACTGAAACATC
Source organism: Oriolus oriolus (assembly GCA_013400235.1). Taxonomy (NCBI): domain Eukaryota; kingdom Metazoa; phylum Chordata; class Aves; order Passeriformes; family Corvidae; genus Oriolus; species Oriolus oriolus. Next base: position 1,918,292 of record VXBT01001127.1, on the reverse strand, counting down.
CCTTGCTGAAACTTTTTCTGTTGTCTCTAGTCCTGTCACCCAGCTCCTCAAAGACGAATCTGGTTCTGCCTTTTCTGTACCCTTCCATTAACTGGAAACAAGATCCACCACCCTAGTCTTTGAACACTGAGGACACCCAGCTCCTCCAGCTTCTCTTTTTACATTATGTGCTTCTGTACCCTAATTATCCTGGCAGTCTTCCTCTAGGCCTGCTTCAGAATGTCAGCATCTCTCCTACACCAAGGAGCACAAAACTAGACGTTGTTTTTGATGCCATCACACAAATGTCAAGCTGACAGAAATACTCACTTCTCTCAGCTACTGGCTTCATTCTTGCTCAAAGGTACCTTGCTGACTCACATTCAACTTGGTGTTCAGCAGCAAAGCGCTGTCATTTGCTGTGATGTTGCTCTCTAGCCGTTGGTTCCCAGCCTGGACTACTGTGTAGAGTTATTCTGTTTCTATGTTCAGATTCTGCTGAACACCAGCCATGAGGTTCATGTCAGCCCACTTCTCCAGCCTGTCAAGGTCTCTCAGAGGAGCAGCCCTGCCCTCCAGCCCACACAACCTGGTGTCATCAACAAGCTTGCTGATGATGCATTCCATCACCTCATCCAGGTAGTTAATTAAGATTATAAATGCAAAGCTGCACTATTTAATTTTACTGAATACTAATTATCATGTCCTGAAAAGGATAAAGGACTTCCATGCAGTTTAATTTTAACTAATTAACAAGATGGTAAATGGGATGTTACAAAGAACTTGTACTTCAACACACAAGTAAGTCACCAAATAAAGCCTCTTCAGTATTTTTTTTTAATGGGCAGTTTGCACTTGGTGACTCACTGAAATAGCTCTAATGAAAGATATCTCTCCAACACATCCTTCTAAATATGGAGAACTAAATACACAAAGTATCTGTGTCAGTAACTCTCAAGATGTCTGGGAAAAGGGCCTAAATTAAGGGCCATTGTATATTTATACCGCAATAAGCTACAGAGCCATTAGTAATGTCTCAGTACTGCAGGCTGCATACTTCCATACACAAACTCGCAGAGAATGCAAGTAACAGGAATTCTTTCATAAAGAACAAATGCTTTTTCTTAGAATATTTAACTCACAATGCTTCATAGACCTAGATTATTAGCTAGTACAATTTTGCAGTAGACCTATTTCTACAGAATAAATGTGCCAGAATATTGCTGAAAAATTGTGTTCTGCTATCATGAAGTCTGCTATGCAGTTGGGTCTCAACATTTGAGCTTTAAAATACCAAAATCCTGAACTTATGGGTATATAGATAATTTCAACTATTTAGCAAACATGAACGAACCTGCATCAGTCAATGAAGTTCTTAAAATGTTAAAACATATAACCTGCATTATTAGTACAGCTGGAACTTTGGTCTTCATAGTTTAGTAGGTACACATTTCTGCAGTTTCTTCACAACATTGATTAAATTTGCCATTTGTCATTCAGAGATTAACTAGAAGTTTTCTAGGCTCTACTCTGCCAGAACATTTCTACACGTCGGTCTGTAGTCTTCCAACATAGTAGAGATAACCAGAGATGAATATATTCGCTTGTCCCTCAGCTTCTTAGAGATCTAGGACACAACAGAGCCACCCGGATTAAAAATAAAAAATGCTAAAAAGATGACAATTCTGCAAGTAATTTACACAGGCAAGAAATAAATTTTTCTTAATAAGAGAAAGAATACTTCAGGGGAAAATTCTATTGCAACAGCATTTACAATAGGTTGCTACAGTCAAAAATTAGTCCTGATGTGCGCATCCAGCCTTGCAGATATCTTACACACATAGTAACTAACAGAAATACAAAGGAAAATGCACAACTGCATATCACAACAGTACAGTAACAATCAAACCTTTAGTACAGAGAAGAGTTCATTAATAAACTACAACTGTCCTGAAATTCCTATTCTTAAGTCCACAATAAATTTTAATAGAACCAGTATTTGATGTATTTTATTTGCAAAAACGTTGGTAAGTATGTATCATGACCTTTTCTCATAATTTTTCAGCTATTTCTCCAAAGGCTGGTTCATAACAGGAAATATTTCAATTACCATCATCAGTGCTTCATCTGAGCATCCTAGAAACACATGCTACTGTTTTTTTAATACAGTCAGTTTTGAGTTTCTACACAACTGTTTTGATCGGAAAAAACCATTTGTAACTTTTCCTTCAAAATTCCTATTAGAAATCCATTTGAAATAATAGGGCAGGGGGGCATTACTTACCCCAGCTAACATCTATAGAACTTCCCTGAAGCAGAAATCTTAAGTAGACACAAACTAATAAATATATCAAATACAATTTTCTCCTCTGAGTTATTTCATTTGTAGCAATTCACAACCAAGGCCAAAACCAGCTGCACACAAACAGGGCACAATGTTCCTACCATCTCTTAAAGTACCTGTTATAAGAACAAGCAGGCCTTCTTTAAAAAGCAGAATTATAAACTAGAAAAATCTAATTATTTTCTATGCTAAATTCCAAGAAAAGTGATCATCAGGTGAAGTACTTGGGGCAGAAAATCAGTTTCCAACTTACGTACATTTAATCACAATTGATCAGAGACTATGTAAGCCAGCCAAGAAATATGCCATTACTGCATATATAATTAACACTATACATATTAACTTTAAGTGCATTTTCCCCAAAAAAGCTTTGAAACCTCCAGAACTGTATCTTTCCTCAAGGAAAGTGGGGATGGGAGGGGGGAAAGTGAGAGATTACTAACACCCCTATAGGACATTTAACAAAAGTCAGTATTTTAATTAAGAGAGTGACCACAGAATTAAACTGTGTAAGAATTTTCACAGTTGGCCACAATCATTTTTACCACTTTTTCACTAAGTTACGTCACAGGCTACCCCTAGCTGACATCATTTCGACCAAAACCCCCACATCCTTTTCTAGCAGGCAGCTTTCCAGCCACTCATCCCAAGCCTGTAGTGCTCCATAGGGTTGTTGTGACCCAAGGGCAGGATCCAGCACTCGGCCTTGTTGAATCTCATACCACTGGCCTCAGCCCATCAATCCAGCCTGTCCAGGTCCCGCTGCAGAGCCTTCCTACCCTCCAGCAGATCAACACTTCCACCCATCTTGGCATGTCTGCAAACTGACTGAGGGTGCACTGAATCCCCTCTTCCAGATCATCAGTAAATATATTCAATAGGACTGGTCTCAATACTGAGCCTTGGGGAACACCACTAGTGACCAGCCACCAGCTGGATGTAACTCTATTCACCATCACTCTCTGATCCCAGACATACAGATGGGTTTTTCTGCCCAGAGAAGAGTATGCCAATGCAAACAGTTTCTCCAGGAGAACGCTGTGGGAAATTGTGTCAAAGGCTTTACTGACGTCTGGGTAGACAACTTCTGCAGCCTTTTGCTCATCCACTAAGCAGGTCACTCTGTCATAGAAGAGCAGCTTGGTCAAGCAGGACCTGTCTTTCACAAACCCATGCTGGCTGGGCCTGATCCTNACTAGTGACCAGCCACCAGCTGGATGTAACTCTATTCACCATCACTCTCTGATCCCAGACATACAGATGGGTTTTTCTGCCCAGAGAAGAGTATGCCAATGCAAACAGTTTCTCCAGGAGAACGCTGTGGGAAATTGTGTCAAAGGCTTTACTGACGTCTGGGTAGACAACTTCTGCAGCCTTTTGCTCATCCACTAAGCAGGTCACTCTGTCATAGAAGAGCAGCTTGGTCAAGCAGGACCTGTCTTTCACAAACCCATGCTGGCTGGGCCTGATCCTGGCTGTCCTGTACGTGCCATGTGATGGCTCTTAAGATGATCTGCTCCATGACATTCCCTGGCCCTGAGGTCAGACTGACAGGCCTGCAGTTCCCCAGATCCTCCTTCCAACCCTTCTTGTAGATGAGTGTCATATTTGCTAACCTCTAGTCACCTGGGACCTCCACCATGAACCAGGATTGCTGGTAAGTGATGGAATGTGGCTCAGTGAGCACTTCTGCCAGCACCATCAGTACCCTTGGGTGGATGCCACCCAGCCTCATAGATTTGTGAGTGTGTCAGCGGCGTAGAAGGTCTCTGACCCTTTCTCTTTGGATTACAGGGCCTTCATTCTGCTGCTCATCTCTTTATCCCAGCTCAGGGGGCTGGGTACCCAGAGAACAGCTGGTCATGCTGTTAAAAACTTAGGAAAAGAAGGCATTAAGTACCTCAGTGTCTTTCCTCATCTTTTGTCACTTTGTTTGCCCTCTCATCCAATAAAGAACGGGGATTCTCCTAGGCCTTCCTTTTGTTACCGGTGTATTAACAGAAACACCTTTTTATCAACTTTTACAGCAGCAGCCAGATCAAGATCTAATTGGCCCTTCTAATTTTCTCCCTGCATAACCTCACAATAACCTTGTAGTCCTCCTGAGTTGCTCGCCCCTTCTTCCAGAGGCCATAGACTCTCCTATTTTTCCTTATTTCAAACCAGAACTCCCTGTACAGTCAGGCTGGTCTTCTTTCTCGACAGCTCTTCTTTAGGCACAAGGGGACAGCCCACTTCTGCACTTCTAAGATTTCCTTCTTCAAAAATGTCTATCCTTCCTGGACTTCTCTCCCTTTCAGGAATGCCTCCCAAAAGTTGTCACCCAGTCTTCTCAACACGCTGGTCTGCCATCCAGAAGTCCAAGGTAACAACTCTGCTGACTCCCTCCTTACTTGTGCAAGAACTGAAAACTCTGTAATTTCACAATCACTGTGCCCAAGACAGCCTCCAATCATCGCATCACTCACAAGTGCTTCTCTGTTTGTGAACAGTAAGTCCAGCAGGGCACCTTCCAACTGTGTCAGGAAGCCCCCTTCCAGACACTTCGGGAACTGTTTCCTCTAGACTGTTTCCTCTCCATTGCATTGTATTTCCAGCAGACATCCTGTGAGTTGAAGTTCCCCAGGATAACAAGCGCTAGGGATGGTAACACTTCTCACAGCTGCTCAGAGAATATTTTGTCTGCTTCTGCAACCTGGCTAGATGTAAGAGACTCCCAGCCAGGATATCTGCACTGTTGGCCTTACCTGATTCTTGCCCATAAACAACCCTATGGGCACCATAATTAAGCTCTAGACAATCCAAACACTCCCTAAAACACAGGACTATTCCATTGCCTCTCCTTCCTTGCCTATCCTTTCTGAAGAGTTTACAGTCATCCACTGCAGCCCTCCAGTTGTGAGTCATCACACAATGACCATGTTCCCATAATGGCAATTATATCATAGTTTTCCTGCTGCACAATGGCTTCCAGCTCCTCCTGTTTATTGCCCGGCCTGCATGCACTGGAGCAGAAGCACTTCAGTCAGGCTATTTATACTTCCACTTTTTTTGGGGAAGAAGTCCTTATTCCTGTATGACCAGTCTCAGATGCTTCTGTGGTTTCTAACACATGGATAACCACCGGTCTTTGCTGCCACATGGATCTCTATCTCCTACCTTCACTGGAATGGAAGATCAAAGGACATCAGTAGCATGCTGCCCTTCACACATGGGTGTGCTGCCCCCAGGCTTATCTCTAGTGAGCCTGGTTTTATCAGTTTCCCCCTTCAAATCTAGTTTAAAGCTTTTCTAATGAGCCCTTCTAACCCCTGTGCAAAGTTTGTTTTCTCCCTTTGAGATAGGTGTACACTGTCTGTCGCCAGCAGGCCTGGTATCATGTAAATCAACCCATGATTAAACCCCCCCAAATTCTGCCAGTGACACTAGGCTTGGAGCCAGGAACTGATCAGCTGGCTCTTCCTGTTCTTTCCCTCATCATTCCCTGCAACTGGAAGGATAGAGAAGCACGCTGCTTGTGCTCCTGATTCCTGACCCAAGGCCCTGAAGCTTCTCTTGCTTGCCCTCATACTTCTTGTTGCAACTTCATTGCTGCCTACCTGAAAAAAAAAAAATCAGTAATGGATATTAATCTGAGGGCCATACCAGGATAGGAAACTTTTTCTCCACATCTTTAACCCAGGCCTCAAAGAAGCAGGAGACTTCCCGAAGAAGTGGGTCCTTCTCTTTGAGCCTTCTGTTCCCTTCAGAAGGGAGTCTCCTACGACAATGATTTTGCTTTTTTTTTTTTTTTTTGCTTTGTGGGAGCAGATTTGATGCAGGGTGTAGGTAAACTTAACCTTGACAGCACCAAGCTAGACAAACCATCATCCTTGCTACTGTTTGGTTCCACGTGCAATGGCTCTTAAGTATTATGTGAGGGCATTTGGGAAGCTAAGGCAGTCACAGAGGAGACACACCTCTGCTGCACTGGGCAGGAACTTGTCACCATCACCCTTATCCCTCAAGTCGCTGCACTCAGCACTTGAGACAGAGCACAAGGAATCTTCCATATCATGTCTACTGCAAGTTCTTCAGATGTGTCAAAATGGTAATCACAAGCAACTGGGAAACTCCTTTAAACAGGGAAAATCCCCAAGAAATTTAATAAAATTTTCTCCAACATAGAAGCCTGCACATAAAACCTATTTTATACTGAGTTAATAATATAGTGCCTCAGTTGTCACAATGTAACATATAAACTACACTAAGTTATTGTCAAAGAATAATGTTACTATACTGAAAGTTGTGTGCAAACATTGATTTTTAGGTGTAAGTTTACACACAAATATAAAACTTGCTTTTAGAGGATTCATTTTGTCCCCTTTTCTTCCTTGTCAGTCTGGAATTGTATGAGAAAAGTTACAAGAGTAACTTTTCTTTGCAACACTGTCACACAGATGCTCCATAAAGCCACCTGAGCTAGGAAGGATCCCAAGCATTCAGCCGAGAGACCCTGCTATTTCCCTCCAGTAACTCAGTCACAAACTCTTATCATATTTTAGCTGCAATTATCCTCCAGCAAGCAGAGTTCAGAATTTACCTAGCTTAAAATACAAATCTACGGAAAACCACCAAATGAAAATCTCTCTTGAGCAACTTCAACAAAACTCCTTAAAGAAAATTCAAGGATGTTAGCAATACTACAAATAAGCTTTAGGTCAAAGTAAGTGTTTGCCTTATCTAAAATAGTTAAAAACTCTTGCTTCTTGTCCTGACAAAACAGGCCCCAGTAAAAAGTCAGTCTTGTGGCCTTCCTTTATATACTGAAAGTTTGCAACAGCATCTCCTCAGAGCGCTCTTCTCCAGGGTGAGCAACCCCAACCCTCTTGGCCTTTCTTCATAGGAGAGCTGCTCTGTGTTTGTGTCCCTCCTCCAGACTCCCTCCAACAGGTTCATGTCTTTGTTGTACTGAGGGGCCCCAGAGCTGGACGCAGCATTCCAGGTGGGATCTCTCTCACCAGAGCAGAGTGGAGGGGCAGAATCCCCTCCCTCACCCTGCTGGCCATGCTGCTTTTGATGAAGCCCAGGATACAACTGACTTTCTGGGCTGCAGGTGCAGATTGCCAGCTTATGTCCAGTTTTCCACCCACAAGTACCCTCAAGCCCTCCTCAGCAGGGCTGCTCTCAGTCTCTTCACCCCCAGCCTGTATCAATACCAGCAGCTACCCTGACCCAGGCGGGGACCTTGCACTTGGCCTTCCACTGTCACAAACAAAGACTAATTTGTCTGGAAGACATTTAGCAGTTTTGAAGAAAACCAGCAGTTGTTAAACATTAAGTAGACTTCTCTGGCTTGAGCTTTTAATGTAAAATGTAATATAACCTTGCATGAAATAACCTTTCCCCCTAAAATTTACACATAAGTGTGATTTCTACAATGCTCCATGGAAAAGTATGTGGTATGTATTTTGGAAGGAGGAAGCAAAAGAAGTAAAAATTTTGCTGATGGTAATGATGTTCAAAACAGAATTTTCCATGTCATTTTGACCATTTCAGAATTTCCACAGGGCTGCTTTTCAAGCAAAACAGATCTCTCTTTGCTATGTATCATTACCAATTATGCAAACACAGTAATGTGATTAGAAACGTAACTGGTTCAGCACATGTATCGGTAACCTCCAGCTTCTCAATTTTCTTTCTTACTGGCATGAGTCACCTTAGCAAAGCTGACAAAACTTCAACAGTGACAACTGCAGACAGCAACATCTAGTTATCAGATTCCAAGGTAAAGTTAATGAACTACCCAGGTAGTGGTAACTACCTGACATCTGAACAGAAAAAATAAATCAAACAAACAAAACCCCTTCAAACAAACAAACAAACCCCCCCAAACAAACAAAACAAAACAAAAAATCCCTCCAATACACAAACAAAAAAAAATCTTAAAAAAAAAATCAAACAAAAATCCAAAACATCACAAAACCTGCTGGCCAAACTAGTTAATGATTAATAAACAAAGCTCTACCACTGAAACAAAAAGAAATGTAGTGATAAGCAATCACAGCAGAGATGTCACAGACCAGGAGCAATAAACTGCTCAGGACAGAATAAATCAACCATAGCGTTAAAAAGGTTTTATATAGTGAACAAAGACATAATGACATTTTCTAAAGCCATTTTTATAGTTGTTCCACTGAATAAAAGCCGACAGCTTTAGAAGGCATTCCTTTTTATATTTACATGCTTAGTTTTCTTTAATCTTCTGAAGTGTGTAGGCCAGATAGGAACATATAACAGATACATGTAAACTCACATGCAATCTGTAACTACGTCCAGGAAATTCCATGTTTTGTGCAATAAGCCTCATCGTGTACTAACATACGTACACACCTTGTCCTATCTAGATGTGTATGGCATAAGTGAAAATTAAAGAGACTGCATAAAAGTTACTTGCCTAATTTTTGGATTTTGGCTATTGATATTATTATTATAGTGCTGCTGTTTTAATTATTTTTCTTTCTTTAAAAATTGATTTATGATTTTATGATTCATTTTATTTATTTATGATTTTCATTCATAATACCCTGCTGATGCATATATATATGAACACAGAACATCACCGACATTGTTTAGCTTTTTAGTAGATTGATAGTAATACTGTAATTCAGGAATAATAGATTGCATTATTAAAACATTTTATTATTTTGATTAAGGACTGAAGTAAAATTTATTGAAGAAGGAATTGACTGAGTATTCAATCAATACTTTGAAAGGCTTGGAATTAAAGTTGGCAGAAGCCTCTTCTGTGACTTGTAAAGAGAACCACTTACTCTTTCTATGTCCATACAAAAGAAGAATAAGAAAAAAGTTGCTGTAAATTCTACCAATTCACTTCTACGTAGACATCTTAATGAAACAAGTCACGTGTTCCAAGTAGTTGAAAAACACTGTTGCTTTCCTTGTGACTAAAGCCTTTTCCCCTCCAAGGAAGAAGAATCATTTTCCTCTGTACGCAAGAGAGATTAAAGAGAAATTAATCCACCACACTTCCTATAGAAAATCAAAAAGGTGAAAGTAAGGATAAAACAGCCATATATGTAAGGAAGACACAGTCTCTTCTCGTTGCTAACCTCTGCAGCCAAAATCCTCTCAAAAAACTGTCTCTCTCTTTAGTGAAGGTACTTAAATTACAGCACATTATTGATGTTATATCTTCAGCTAAAACTAATTTCTGGAACTGGTAAGCACAGAAACGCACTCAAAGAAGGTGCAATCAAGGACGGTTAGTCATAATGGAGGGATCCAAGCAGACAATTTAAGCTGTAGTATTAGTGCTTTACTCTGCCGAGCATGTTTTCGTGACTCTTTATATCCTCTGCATACTATTTGAACTGTAAGTAAGAGGTAGCCTGACTAGTCATGATTTATTAAGATTAATTTTTAAAAGTTGCCCAATTTCCAGTATGTGCTTAGACATGCCTGGAAGAGGGATACTGCTACTTACATAAAACTGCTACGGTATCAAGACTAATTTTTTTCCACTGAAGGGAAAAAAAAAATATAAAAAAAAAAGACCCACACCCCCGAGAACGCGAGCGTTTAATTTCATCTAAGGGCTATTCTGACGGCGTTACCGAGCCAGGAGGCCAGGTCACTCTGTCAGCAGCTCGCCCCGCAGCACACGCTCCCACCCCGGCCACTCGCACTTTTTCCCTTCTGCCTTCCAGGCAGCATTTCCCGGCAACGAATAAGGCGGGCATGAGCCCGGCGGCGGGACCGGGCTGAAGCCAGGCCATCGGGCAGCTCCAAACTTTACGACGGTCCCGGCCGCCCCAGGGCAGCTGCCACCGATCCCTCCACACGGCCAGTTCCCGGGCGAGCCCCCCCGCCCTCCACCGGCCGAGAGCCCGGGCCAGAGGCGGCCTCTCTCCCCCCTTGTCCCCCAGCCCGGCGGCCGGCGG
>VXBT01001127.1:1766122-1907243 GCA_013400235.1 Oriolus oriolus | reverse complement strand
TCGAGGGGCCGGTGCCCGCCGGCTCCTGGGTGCGGCCGGGGAAGTTCGGGGGCGTTTCCCGGCTGGGCAGTGCGGGGCGGGAGATGCTGGGGCGCGGGGCCGCCTCCTGCCCGTCGCCCTCCGGCCGTGCCGAAGCGAGGCAGCGTTGTGGGGGCTTCCGAGGCCCCCGGCTTCCCTCCTCCCTTGCGGGGATGCTGCGGCCGGGAGTCCTGGCGGGAGCCGCCCTCCGCCTCGTCCCGGCGGGGCCTGCGGGAGGCGGGGAGGGTCGGCGGGGCTGGGAGAAGCCTGGGTGAGGCGTGTGCCGTAGACCGGCAGCCTTTGGAATGGGACCGCGTTGTTAGCACCTGGGTTTGGTCGGAATCAGTTCGTGGTGGTCTCTTCTGAAGCTGGTTGTGTTTGTTGTCGCGTCCTTACAGCCCCACCCTTCTTCGCCCTCAGTTTTTGTTTTCTGGAGTCACATGGCAAGTCTCAGCGCTGTCGGTTTCACAGACATGTTCATTCTGCACTGGATTTAGTGCAGAGCAGTGACAGAGGGAGTTCTCCCCCTGCTTTTTCACCTGTCCCGCCACCTGTCATCTAGGTGACCTGGCCGTACCAGTGCAGGTTCTCTCCACACAAGCCTCTGACCCAAACCCTGTGTATCCAAATACGTGTAAGGAAACCCAGAAGCAGGCCTTTCCCAGCTGTGCATAAGGGATGGCTTAAAATTCTTAGTATCCTAAAGTATGAGTTCTCATAAGTCAGCATGTTGCTTTTCTAATGTTTTTAGATGCTACCATAATGCAAATCGTTAGCTGTTTCTCTTCAGATATTATACTGTTCACATACCATCATTAAATCCTCTAACTAATGTATTTATCTTAACTGATGGTGAAAATGTCCATGCTGTTATTTATGTTGAGGTTTTTTCAATATCTTTTCAGGTAGTCTTGATCCCAGGAAAAATACTGGACTAAGGGCATAGGAATCTGAAGACCTCTGTTTCTTCTAGAAGAGGTGGAGAAGCTAGAAACACTAACATTTAAAATCTGTGGAGGAATTAATCTGCAAAAAGCATGTGCTTACTGATGCTATGGAATGAAAGGGTGTTCATTTGCAGATGAAGAAAATGATCAGCTGGAAGGTGGAAATGGTCAGACATAACCTTCTTTCTGGAAGCTGATATGTGAAGTGATTTAGCTTTAGGAGGTTTTCCATTTAATTTCCATACAATTTTGTGATTATAGGAATTGTCACCTTGGTTTGAACAGAAGGGTAAGCAAAGCTTTTTCTTAAATCTAAAAGCCTCTATTCACTTTTTTCAGAAACTAAATATATATTCCTTTCAGAAGCTCTGTTTGAATGAATTGTGCACCAGTTTGCAGCCCCGCTGAAATAAAACTGAGTAAATGAATCCATATTATAGTTTATTTTTATCAGCTTTGTTACTTGGCTGTAGGCAAGACTGTGTTCTACTTTGTAGGGGCAGGGGGGAGATGAAAACCAGGTATTTTCTTGAAATCCATGTAGAACTCATAGAAGTGCAGTACTTGTTGCAGCACATTTTATAAATTACAGCGCTTGTCACTTTGAAATGGCTTTCTTTTTCAATTTCATATCTTTTCCAGAGTTCTAAATTTCTTTGGCCTTTTGCCTGGTTGCAAAATGGGGAAGATAGTTACAAAGTGGAAAAAAAAATACATTGCTTTTATTTTAAAGATGGGTTAGAGAACAAGCTTATTTGTATCAAGTCTGTATGACCTGCTATTTTCCCCTTTCGTGAAAAGGAAGCAGAATTATATCAGCCGCTGGCATTTCTCCAGCTAAAGAACAGTAAATGAATAATGCAAAGCATCAGTGGATATGAGCATTGCATCCTGAAGTTTAGTGTGCTGTTGGATGTTTTTTTCAGCTGAACCTTTACTTCCTGTTTATTCATTATTTCCAGTGATAAAGTAAGAAGGAGAGATGGGAAACCCAGAAAACATTGGAGATGCATATGTTGCTGTGATTCGTCCAAAAAATACTGCTAGCCTCAATTCTCGGGAATATCGAGCTAAATCCTATGAAGTAAAATTATTTCTTTTCTTTATGTCTTAGTTGTTTGGCTTTTTAAATAATGTAGTAAATATGTAATAATAGAAGAGAATGTAGCCTTGTCTTTTACTCTTTAACCTGCTACAGAGGTCATTCTGACTTCACCATCCTGCTCCTCAACATTTAGTGCTTCTCGAATTTTGCTACTACTTTTACAGTAGCATAATAAATAATACTACTAACAATAATAGTAATTTTTTTTTAAGTTCTGTGCTTCTTTCAGCTGTGCTTAAACTCCTTTGGTTTCATTACTCTTTGAAAGATTTTGCTGCTTGAAGTTCCCATTGAAGGCCAAAAGAAAAAAAGAAAGAAAGTTTTGCTGGAAACTAAACTTCAAGGAGGCACTGAGATAACTCAGAGCATCTTGGATTATGTATTAGAAGCCACCAAACCAATTTCACCAGCCAATCAGGGTATTAAAGGTAAAAACATTTTAATTAATATACTATTGATAGCACCATAAAAGTTTTTTAAATTGGCACGGCAAGGTTGTGCACAAGCATGAAATTGGTATAAAAAAAGAAGATATGTTTTGAGGTTCGTCAAAAAAAGCCAACTATACAGCTAAAACCTTTAATTTATCTTTGTTTCTCCTTACCTTCCAACTCTATAAAATGCTTACTGAAAGATTTTTATTAAATGAATCTTTGTCTGTGCTGCTTCTTCACCTCAAGTGTAGATTTATACCTAAACTTCCAGTAAACCAGATCAAAGTGGCTTTTGTATCCATAACTTCAGCTAAAACTTGACTTGAACTAGAGAACTGATAGATTCTAAAGTCAGTTGTTCAGATGACAGTGTCTATGTGAAGATATTTCTAGCATAACTGTATCACTTACGGATGGAATTTGATGAGTACATTTTTTTTCCTTGTTGTTGCATAGCTGGTCTAGCAAAGAGCCTCAGTCTTGTGCTGACAAATTTGTTTTAGCCAGCCTATTACATTTCCAGATTGGAATAAAGTATAATGACTGGAGGACTTCTGGTCTTTGCTGTGTACTTCATCTCTGTTTTTTACGTGGTAAAATGTTGCAGGTGGCCGTAACTGCAGCTGAGTGGATTTAACAAAGCTTGTTACGCAGAGAATAACAGAATTGATACACATGGAGGAATGCCTTGTAAAAGCGAAAAGTCTGTTCCTTACACAGTTTGGAGAGTTTGAATTCGACTCACTCAGATGGCCCAAGCATTAATATGCCCAGCTTAATTTGTACACTGCTAAAATATGCAGCTGAGGTTGGAAAAGTTAAAAAGGGCTACAGTCATGTCATTTTTTTCATGTTAATGGGTATATACATATTTATGTTCTTTAGTTTTTCATATGTGTTTAGATTTTCTTCACTTGCTTTAGATTATAGCTCATAATCATAATTTTTTTTTCCCTAGATATTAGGAAGATTGAGTCTGGTAAGCTTTCAGATAGCCAACTCTAGATATTTTTCTTGGTTTTAATGATTAATTACTTGTTTTGTGGTTTGTTTGTTTTTTGTTTTTAAATGCTGTGCTAGGAAAGCGTGTAGTGTTACTGAAGAAGTTTCCTCTCGATGGAGAGAAGGCAGGCCAGGAGGCATCTCTTTACATTGTTCCAACTGTTGTGAAAGGTAACACTGAGCATGATTTGCAAAGCTGTGCCCATTTTAGCAGAAGTTCACTTGAGGGTTAATTTTTATATATGATGTATTTAAGTTGTATATATCTATCTCATTGATATATGAATATATGTATAATTATATATATATTATATATAAAAATACATTTTAATATGATATATGACTTTTTTGTATTTAAACATTAAAAGTTGCAGTGAGATGCAAAACTCCCTGAATATTTTAAACTTTGAAGAAGTTTCTTAAAATCGAGGAAGAAACCTTTGGCTTAATGTATTGCCTTTGTTTTTGTAACAATAACACACTTCTGGTTTAAGCAGTATTTGTGCACTTGGTTATATTTCAAAACACAGGCCTTAACTTGTGTAGAATTTGCTGAATGCAGCTGTAAGACATGCTACCCAGATTAGTGTTCTCTACTCAGAGAATGCTTAGTAAGTCTCTAACCAGTAAATAAAGTCTTTAAAAAGCAAATAAATTACTTCTCAGGAAAATATTTTTTAAAATATTGAAGTAAAATGTCTGTGTGCTTTTGGGGAAACTTCTTCATTTTTGCCTTAGTTATAGGACTTGATAAAACCTATCAAATAGATACCATTGTGGAGTTACCAGTAACAATACATACCCTTCCTAGCGCTGGGTCATCTTCCTTTTTTTCTGGTAAGAGAATGCATTTAACGTTTATTCCTCAAATGAATCTGATCACACTGTGGTCAGATTCATTTGAGGAATAGTGACAGAATACTTAGGGGTTTTAAGGCTAACCTGTTGGGTTGTGAATTGCTATGTAAGGATTGTATGCAATTGCTATCAGTTATTATTTGGAGAAAATTAAGTCACTCTAGTCTTGAGTATAGTCTTAATTAGAGATGTGTAACTACAAAAGATGCAGAAGGGAAAGTAAGATTCTTCTCACTGATGTGTCTTCAGAGTGTGTTTCCTTTTTAGATAATACGAAATATACATACAGTCCTGGATGCCCTGTGTTCTACTGTTTACAAGACATCATGAGAGTCTGCAGTGAATCCAGCACACATTTTGCTACGCTTACTGCAAAAATGTTAATTGCCTTGGATAAGTAAGAGACACCATGAGTGAAAATACATTAAAATGAAAAGTTTGATATTTTATATCAAAATATAAATATATATTAAAGATAATTTGTGAATGTAGCATGTAGTTTTTATAGCATTCTAGTGGTTAAGAAGGAAATCATCATGGTATTTTCTTCATGTTTATCAGAAATGGAAACCTTGACAACATATTTCTAAAAGTCTTTGCAAACTCAAGACTGGTGTGTTTATCTAAATCAAGTAGCTTTTTGGAAGTTCATGCTCACAGTGAATGGTTTGTAAAATCATAATGTTTAATCTTCTGTAAATGACATAATTGTCGTCTGTAAGAGCATTTGCCAGAGTAGTAAAAATATCCTGTAATTGTATACCATTAAGATCTGCATTTAAATTAAATCTCCCTGTAGAAAGGGAGTGCATCTTACTCAGACACACAAATTTATTTGCAGTAGGGAATTAACTTTCAGAAAGGTGATTAGTTGTTTAGCCAGATCTATAGTAGTTTGAAATTTGAGTACATGAACAGGTTTTTTGTTGTTTTGGTGGTTTTTTTCTTTTTTTTTTTTTTTAATGTACCCTTAACCAAGAAATACCAGACACACTTATGTATGAACTTACTTGCAGTAATAAAGTTAGCTGAAGCTTCTGGCTAATGTAAAAAATCATGTAACAGGCTGTTACCTAAAAGGTTCTCTGTGTAGGGTTTTTACAGTTTATTAGTAGAGTTGTAGTATTTCCATGTATGCCATCATAGCAGTTACATTTATTTGCTGCTTACTCAATGCCTTCAGGCTCTAAGTTCTCCTTAGAAGTGTTTCAAGCCTCACAGGAAGCCTTGGAGGTATAATAGAAAATACTTTATATTTTTTATTCTCTACGTACATAATCTGAAACAATACTTCTCAAAGATTCAAACTGCCATAACTAATTTATCTACCAAATCTTTAGAGAAAATGCCTGAAAATACCTTAGAAGGTGTTTGTAGCATGTTGACTACAATTTTACTGTTCTTTCTGCCAGGACCATGAGTAAGTGAAGAGAATGCTGCTTTTGCAGGACATTATAGCTTGGATCTAGGACTTAAAAATAGGCCTAAGTATATGCACTGAACTGCAGGTTACCTTCTGCCATCCTTACATCTGATTCTGGGACAGACAAGATCCAAGTGGTCTGTCAGTAGATGTCAAAAGCATGTACTTCTCTTTCTTTTATATTTCTAGGCTCAATCACTAAACAGAATTTATTGTATTCCAGCAAAGCACATTTTTTCCTCAAGCTTGTGAGAAAGCATGTGCAGAAACCCAAATACAAACCTGGCTTTAGAACTTTAATGCACAACTTAATATAACACTTAAACAATTTAACAATTCGGTTAAAATATATTTGTTCAAAACTCGAGATGAACAACTTGTCCTGAAGAAAAAATACAGCAGATATTGTATGACTTCCCCCAGTAGCACAGAATAAGAGAGCTCTAAAGCTCTTCAATACTGTCAGTAGGAGTGCACTGAGAAGAGAATAAACTTCAGCACAGCTTTATAAAAAGGCAGATGGTAGCCTATGTGAAAGAGACTTAGCAGTTTGGAAACTGGATCTTCTGGTTTTTTACCTTTTCCGGTTTTTCCCTAATGAAGCATGTGAGTTGGAAGGCTTAAGTCAGTACAGATATTGAAACTCACCCTTTAAAAAACTGCTTTAAGTTTCAAAATTTGTTGAGTAGTAATATTAATAAACTGAAAGTAAATGAAATGGTGACATGTTGGTGTGGTTAAGTTTTTTGATTATAACCAGTGTTACTCTTAGTGTATAATTTCCTTTTCTTTGAGAATTTGCATCCACAGGAAATTGAGCAAATACAACTGTTTAACTGAGTGTGGTTAACAAATTTCACATTCAGGGAGTAATTTAGTCTTACAAAATTGGCTGTATGCCTTATAATACTTTTTATTGTTTCAAATGCGTGATTAGCATATACGCAATCCTTAATCAAACAAAATAATGGTGTGACCAAAATAATCCTTTTCCACCTGAAAATTAATTACTTGTCCATTCTCTCCTGCAGGTGGTTGGATGAACGGCACACCCAGTCTCACTCCATCCCAGCTTTATTCAGACCATCTCCTCTTGAGAGAATTAAAACAAATGTGATAAACCCTGCCTATGCTATAGAACCTGGTCAAACAGAGAGCTCGTTACACATGGGTTATACTGCCCTGGAAATAAAGAGTAAAATGCTGGCATTGGAGAAAGCAGATATGTGTATCTATAATCCTTTGTTTGGATCTGACCTTCAGTACACCAATAGAGTAAGAAATATATTTTCATTTTGTATTTGTGAAACATACATACATTTTCATTTTAAAGTTCATTCATTTATTTTATATGTATGTGTGCTCACATCAGAGTTGTTTATTTAGCACTAAGTGTGCATTAGTTTTTCAAATCCTCATATGTGATCATAACTCTCTTTCCTTATAAAATGTTACTAATCCTAACTTTGGTTTCAAGAGAATACCCAGCCTGGATGGGGAATTGTGTAGCCAAGATATTTTTTCAGTTGTGTTTAAATTATGTTTTCACAGGTTGACAAGGTGGTAATAAATCCATACTTTGGCCTTGGAGCCCCAGACTATTCAAAGATTCAGATTCCTAAAAGAGAAAAGTGGCAACGGAGCATGAGCAGTGTCACGGAGGACAAGTATTATGTTACATTCCTTTTTCATTAATGGATAATTTTGTTTTGTTTTATGACAGTAGCACTTGGTAGACTTAGAATGAGATTCCCATTACTTTAGGCTTCACTGTATAAATACATATTTTAAATGAAATTCTATTTGAAGTCTCTTAAGTATTGAAACACAACAGTTAAAGGATGAATCGAGAAAGGTGTAAATTATAAACATAAGAGAAGCATTTCTTATTCTAATAAACACAGCTGTGGCTTGATTACTGCATGACAAAAAACCTCTGAGTACTGGCACATTTTAGCTGCATGAACTTCTCTTTTATTCTTCATGTAGATCTATGGTTAGTGCTATGTTAGTAATTTTGAAAAAGTTGATGTTCTCAACAACTGTAACATTTCTGAATGTTTTTTTTCCTGTTTCCCCTTTTAATTCATAGGGAACACCAGTGGGTAGATGATTTCCCTCTTCATCGCAGTGCTTGTGAAGGCGACTCTGATTTACTAAGCCACCTTCTGGATAAAAAGTTTTCTGTTAATCAGTTGGATAGTGACCACTGGGCACCAATCCATTATGCATGCTGGTGAGTCAAGGATAGTTTTGCCAATCAAGTGTGTTCTAGCTATCATTATTCTTTACTGCTATAATTTATGTAATTTATCAGCCTCAAAAAGAAGAAATAAAAAAACCCTCTAGACTTTTTATGCTTTGATTATAATATATGTCAGTGTTAACTTTCTGAAGGTTTTGAGATAATTTTAATTTGAATGGTTTTGGGGGAGACCAGTTGTGGAGATCTTGTCATCACATGCTTATTGCCTCTTGTAGCTCTCCTGACTATCTGTTCTAATTCCTACGGGAGGCACTGAGTCTGCTTTAGCCTGGTAACTTTCAGAGTCTTTGTTGGCTAAAGCCTGTGAGTGGTTTTACAGCACAGCAGTAGCTGAGCTGAGCATGTTTTGGTGCTGGTCAAGCTTTGAATAGGAAGCTGGACTGGGTGATTTACAGAGGTCAGCGTGTCTGACTATAACTCTATGATTTAATCTCTAAGTGCTTGAAAGCTTTCCTCAGTCATAAAAATGCTTTTGTTTTATCTTTATGGAAGTTAGTCTTTTTTCTATATAGTGGTCAGTACGTCTGATGATATGAATAACATGAAAATCAAACTAGGTTATAAAAAACCCACAATCTTACTTGCTTTTAATATTTGTCAGAAAGTTTGTAAATACTTTAGACCTCAAGGATACACAAGAGTTACCAGTTACAAGCATGGGGGTTAAGAATCCTCAGGATCCACCTGCATGACAGTCAGGAGCTGAACTGTGATTCTCACACTGATTATTTTTTTCTGGAAAAAGCTGGACTCTGTTCTGCCATGACTGAATTGCTAGAACTACCCAAACTTAGCTAGTGTAAAGCAAGGTTCAGTTTGTCTATAAGGAATCCAATCAATGGTTACTAGACCAGTGATTACCAAAGAAGTGTAGAACTGATATTAATTTCTACAAACTTAATTATGTTCCATTTTATCTAGTGTAATTTGAAAGCTAAAAACTCTTCGGTGTGGAAAAAACTACTTTTTCATAATTAGGGCTATCTGAAAAAACTTATTTTTTATTTGCTCTGTCTGTTCTGATTTAAACATGTCTGCAGGTATGGAAAAGTTGAAGCCACTCGAATGCTGTTGGAGAAGGGGAAATGCAATCCAAATCTTTTGAATGGTCAACTCAGCTCTCCTCTTCATTTTGCTGCTGGAGGTGGGCATGCTGAAATAGTACAAATTCTACTAAATCATCCAGAAATTGACAGAGTAAGTTCTGTTTGTGTACAGAAATAGCAGTTTTAGTAACAGTTTCTAACTTGTGTATGAGAAATATTTTGGTGTCCAGATCACAATGTATAAACACAATGATCTTGTTAAGAGATTACTAAAAAATTGTTAACTATTTTTCATTACCTCTACTTTTCTCATTGTGTATCAATTAAATGTTTGAACTCTGGTACCAAGGAGTTTATTTATCTCAAAAATGTGTAAATGTTTACCTGTCTACTGTGAAACCAGTGTAGAATCAGTGTTTCTCTTTATATTTGTAGCACATTACTGATCAACAAGGAAGATCTCCACTGAATGTCTGTGAAGAGAACAAACAAAACGAGTGGGAAGAAGCTGCAAAACTACTGAAGGAAGCCATAAATAAACCTGTATGACTTTATTTTCTAAATTGTTTAAAGTTTATATTTAATTTACACTTAATCTTGTAGAAGAGCTAGGGTCACTTTTAGCTGTTACTGGAAATGAGCAGCACACTGAAGTTATTAGTGTAAATATTGGCAAACTGACATTTTGTCTCTTTAAATGTTTCTGTTCTGTTTCATGGCTCCAGAAGTACATGTAAGACATGTAAACATGATACTCGGATTTATTTGTAGGAGCATCACATCAGCTACTGATTTTATGTCTATTTTTTATTATGCAACCATCACTTTCTTTATGCATTGTCATCTTATATGTTGATAAACAGGAGCATTCAGCTGGCTAAATGTAGGCTTCTATGAAATAGGCTTTTCATCAGTTAGTGTAGGATTCCTTGGCAGCCAGAGGAGATTTAGCCAGGATAGGAAACAAAATTTACAATGCAATTCCTCTCATCCTGAAGTAGATTTAAAATTAGCCAAATGATATAAACCCACCTGTGTCTTTTCTTTGACTTCAGATGCCACCTGTATTTCTGTAAGTAGGTGGTACTAAACCTGTCAGTTTTTCAAAATGTTTTAAATTATCTTAATTTCACTCTGCATGAATGATCTTCCGAAATAATTAAGAAAGGAACTGACCTTTATTTTAGGCATCTTATTATGCAGTAGATCATATGAAGGTGTGTCTGTCTAATGACTCTAAAGACTAATGCACATGTTTTAAGTAGATTTCAGAGTGTAATGCGTGGTGTTGTTACTTATTACTATTTAATTAATACAATAAATAAACTCGCCCTATGAATTACTACAGTAGGGATGACAGTAACTACTGCAGCAAAGATAGCCTGATGTTTTCCATTCCAACCTCATTTTTAGTCAGTTGTCATTTTCCAAGGCACCCATCTTTTTTTCAAAAAGTTTTTAGGAACTCAGTTCTTGATGAATTAGTAGATTTGAGGAAGGGAAATAACAAATTCATGAAATGTTTTTATTCAAGCAGATGAAACATCTAACCTGTAACAGAAATGAAAACAGGCCATTTCATTCATTTATGACTTGTGTATATATGCTCTAAGCACCTGATTTGTTTATGTATGTCTTTCAGGAGGCATATTGTGGGTTCACAGGCAATTCAGTGAAAGCTATGGGAGTTCTGAAGGAGAAAATGATTTATGATTTAATAGATTTATTTAGATTGTATTACAGGAGCACTATAAAATTTAGTGAGATCGTATTCTTTTTGTAGTGGGTTCTGAGTTAAGGGCGGTGCTTCCCTCTAAAAATATGTCTTTTTAGTATAGAGGAGAAAAATTCATAACCTGCCAGTAATAGCAAGGTGAACATTTTGGGATATGAAGAGGCAGCTGAGCACAGATCCCTCAGAGAACTTTTAAATACCTACTTGCCTTTGAGTTTGACAGAAGTCCTCAAAATACCAGAAAGATCTTTCTTGGAATTACTGTTGTAAACTGCACAGTATAAGAACTCGCACAGGACACAAAACAAGCAATTTTGGTAAATAATAAATATGCAGGAGTTATCCAGTGTTCTTCTTCCCAACATTATAAATGTTGCTGAATTATGGTAAAACTACTTTCCTCTCTAGAAGCACCAACAGAAAGGATTTTAACAAACAGTTTGTTTAACATGTTCCCATTTTTATATAGTATGAAAAGGCACGGATTTATCGTATGGATGGGTCGTATCGCTCTGTCGAGCTGAAACATGGAAACAACACAACTGTCCAGCAAATAATGGAGGGCATGCGCTTATCTCAAGAAACTCAGCAGTACTTCACTATCTGGATCTGCTCTGAGAACCTCAGTAAGTAAAAGGGACAATGGTTATAGCTGAGGGTTTATCATAGTTTATTTCTGCTTGCCTTTAGGAAAAAGTAATACTGCCTTAGGAGAGTAGGAAACATGCTCTCTGACAGGCTTTACAGCCTGATGTCTCCAAACTGCTTTCAGAGCGGTGGAAAGCTTCTCTGTTTTAGCTTTTACTTTGGGTACCCTCAGTAGGTCTGACTCTATCACTCTGGCACCTATCATGTATTTCATCCAGGAAGATGAGGCTGTTCCAGGGCACCTTGGCTATCATAGGCCTTACTAGTAGCTTATCCTGGTTTTATCAGTATTTTTCTTGCAGGGTATGTGAATTTGGATGCATGTAGTTGTTTTTACCAATGTTTAGACTTTTAAAAACTACTAATTAAAGTAAGATGATTAATGGTTTTTCACCAAGTCCTTTAATCATATGAATTTTCCTGTGTTTTGCACCAAAATAATTTTTGATAAACAAGTTTTCAGATATATTTGATGGGAGAGAATTCTGATGTAAAATGTCATGTTTATATTTGTGGTATTTTTTGGTATTTCTGATCTAAATAAAAAAAGATATTATAGTTTTTATTTGAGATATGTAGCAAAAGATAATTAGAAGCCCAAAAGAGTCAACAAGAGTGGTTGGGTTTTTTCAGATAATGTGGTCAGCAGTACTGCTGCAAGAGGATAGCTATGGGACACATTGTGGACTACAAAGCTCAGTTGAGGTCTCGTAGGATACTGTGTTGACAGTGTCACTAACACAGAAATCTTGCATTTAAAATTTTATTTACTGTTGCCAATGCTACACTACAGTGGCATTGTTACTTTTTTTTTTCTAAAATAGCTCTAAATGTTGCAGGAAATCTTTTGTTCATTCTTCTTTAATTGTTTTCTTGTGGAGTCATGCCATTTGCCTTTTTACTTTGCTGTATGCCACGTGACTGCTGTTACCCTCAACTGAACATAGATGTTAATGTGAAGAAAAGGAAGTGTTTGAGGGTTAAAGTCTTGCTGCTTTTGCCTTTTCTAAATACGTATGTAATGTTTTCATAGAATGTTTGAGGTATTACCCTTGCATTTGACGGGAAGAGCTCACTGATACATTGTTTGTGTAAAAGCGAGTAATTCTCTAGGTATTTAGCCTAGATTTGAAAATGAGATCCTGCTTTATGGCTTCAAACAACTAATGGACAAGTTTCATTATGAAGTATGTTGCAGTTTGTGTACAACAGTAAGGATTTTTAAGTTTCTTGCTTGTAGGACAGATGATGCTTTTCTGTGTTTGAATGTAAGATGGATAAATTAAATGAACAGATCCATTTAAGTTTTTCATATAATGTGAAATGCCACAGTGTGAAAACCAGAACGGTGAGGATGAGGCAGATACAGCCTCCTAGAACCTCACTGCTAGAAAAAGCCAAGCAATAATCCAAGGACAGGCAGGGTGAGTGAGTGAATGAGTGAGTGAGCCAAAGGTACAGACTCCAGTATATAGTAGGACTGTAGCTGAAAGCTCTGTATTAATTTCTCAGCTCTCATATACACAAGAGAGCATGAAACATTGATTGACTTTAGTCTGTTTAGAATCGACATTTACAGATTACAAAGAAGAATGTCTGTTCTGAAAAGTTTATGGTTTTTATATATATATAAAAAGCTGCAATACATTTATAAGATAAGTTATATCTGTATTTTTCTGTCAGAAATAAGATTATTGGTCTTTGTATTTCTGCTGTAATAATAGAGACAACAGTCTCTCATGCTTTATTATTGTGTTTTTAAGGTCCGTCTTGGTACTCCAATAAATTTTTAAATACCATTTTGCTCCTGAGAAACTGAAAATAATGAAGTTTCAACACTATTGCATTTAGTGAATTGATGCTAAGAATTTTGTCAATAAATCCACATTTTCAAAACCTTTTCTATATAGCAGTTTAGAAAACATAGGGAAAATGTCTGGTAATGAGTCCTCAATTTCAGATTCTCTGGGTTTGGTGCAGCATTTAATCATTTATGTGTATGTGTGTGTGTATGTGCTGGGTTATTCTATTTGTGTATTTAGAAACAAACCCTTTGTTTTTTTCAGGTCTCCAGCTGAAGCCGTATCACAAGCCTTTGCAGCATATTCGAGACTGGCCTGAAATATTCACTGAACTGACAAACTTGGATCCTCAAAGGGAAACTTCACAGCTTTTCCTGAGAAGGGATGTGAGACTTCCACTGGAAATAGAAAAAAAGGTCAGCGCTTGGAAGTGAATGAAATCATGGTCAGACTCAGAACACTTTGACCATCAACACTCAGTGTGTATAGTAACTGTAGTAATTTCCAAACTTATTTAAACCTGACATCTCCTTTTCTGTAATGGTTTGAATCTTCACATTCTTCCCTCCCTCTCTCTTGCCTTCCCGCCATCTCTTTGTTCTCTCTCTCTTTCTCACCCTCTCAGTTGGGTTTATCCAGTGTCTCTGTGTGTCAGTCTCTGTCTGTCATACAGCTAAAAAGAACCTGCCTGATTTTCTTCCTTATGCTGTTGTTTTTCAGTTATTTAATTGGTCAGTTTCAATGGGATTATTCAAACATATTATTCAAAAGGAATTAACGGGGGAAAAATCCACAGATGTCAGTATTTCTGTGAACTCTTTGATTGGGCATGGTGTGCTAGTTGCCTTTCATTTGTTTGTTAGATCAGTGAAGTATTGAAATAAGTGTTGTCCATGAAAATATGTCATTTTTTCTATTATAAAGCACCACTAAAATGTACACTTCAGTCAAGATCACACCTTTCTCTTCTGTCTGAATCAGTGAGAAATTGTATTTATAGTTTCTAAGCTCATTTTCCTTTTTCCAAAGAAATCATATTATTTAAATCTTTTTAACAGATTGAGGATCCATTGGCTATTCTTATACTTTTTGATGAGGCCAGATATAATTTACTGAAAGGCTTTTATACATCACCTGATGCAAAGCTGATTACACTGGCAAGTCTGCTTCTACAAATAGTCTATGGAAATTATGAGAGCAAGAAACATAAACAGGGCTTTCTAAAGTAAGTATGTGTGTTTAAAACTTAAAATTATGGGTTAGATTAAGTATTTTTAGATAGTGCTTACTATGGAACTCTCAAACTTTAGGTATGATACATCTGTTGGTTTTCTCCATCACTGAGCCGTAGTTCAGAGTAGTCATGTAACCCTTGTAGCAGTAATAGAAGTCAGACATTGTGTGTGAAAATGTATTAATTATTGCAGTCCTAGACAGAGGGATGGAGGTTCTGTAATACATAAAATCTGTTCTGAGATACGGTAATACCAAAATAAACAGCAGTATTCGTTTGAAGGGTTCTGACAGGGACTGAGGCTTTGGGCAGTGTTGAAGAAACATCTTACTCTGGCAGTTAGACCGATGTCTGGGATTGACTTTCCCTCTTTGGACAGACCATGTAGCGATATAGTTTCTCTTCTGTCATTTGTCGGAGAAATGCTGTACTAAATTGGTCGAAACTATAGCGCTAGTAGGGCTCAGCCAGATGGTATTTTTCTCTCCCCTTCTCTCTGCATGCCTGCACAACAGTAGCTGAGCCATTTTGGGATGGCTTGGTTCTTCCCACGTACACTTCTACAGCAGTATCTGAGCCCGTGAAGATTCCAGTTCTCTACTGTGTGCACCTTCACCCTCTGCCATCTCCACCTCACTTCATTCATGGAACAGCAGCTGTGCTATTCTGGAATGCTGCTATGCTTTTCATCTTCTCTTATTCACAGCATCAACTGAGCTGTCTTGGCTTGGCGGGTTTTTAATGCATTGTGCTGCCGTTACACAGCCAGTAGATGGAGCATAAGGGAATGGGGTTCAAATGTGACTGCCCACCCACACGAGTGTGCAGTTCAGTGCAGCTGAGTTCTGTGTGAAGCTACCCCCTGCTGACTCCCAGCAGCTGCAGGGTGATGTTCCTCTCCACACGGAGACGTATCAGTACCATGGTCCCAAGTTCATCCTGCTCCACAGAAGTGTTTGGCTCTGCAGACAGGACTACCTGCAAAGATAGTTTGGGATAGATAAAAAGTCATGTGGGCATGCTTTCCATCCATATTCACACAGTTCTTCATATAGATGAAGAGTTTTATAATCTGTTTGGTTTTTTTTTTTGTAGTTGACATAAATGTTCATTGAAGGATGAATGTATATCCAGGCTGTTGTTTGTATGAGAGTATCCTTGACCTTAAAGAGCTGATGCATTGTCCTGTGCAGGGCTTTTGCTTGTAGATCATACATGCAGTTACTGCCAAATACAGTTTAAATAGGTTACATCTCAATAGGTTACATCACTAGGTCTTGAGACTGTCTTAATTGTACATAAAAGCAAATTAGTAAAGGCTTGCATTCCTCCTTTTACTGTTTTTTGTTTCCTGCATTTTGGGTTTTTTAAAAAAGGCAGTTGATGTAAGCAGCTTCTCTTTCATGTCATGTAATATATAACTTTAATGTGGAAATTAATTGAGCTGAGTCCTTGGTAGTGCTGACTACAGGAGTGGAGGGAGGAGTATCTACAGTCTGTCATATTTTCTAAGTATGTGATGTGCTGATGTAAATGGCATTTTGTATGTAATTTTGGCTTCCAAACTGGAATTCACCAAACTGCTCTCTAACCAAGTACGAGTTGTGTGTTCTGCTGGCATTTCCTCTCCATGCCATGTCCATGATGTGTGACACAGAGCTTGTAGGGTAAAGCTGGATCTTCATTAACTGAGAATTGCACTGTATCTTAGGAAACCATCTCATCTGATGAGGCAAGATAGAGTAGGAGCTGTCTGTCTAGCTCAGTATATGACTTGAAGGTAACACTGTGGCAGACAGTGTTCTTTTTTCTTACTTTGTTTAGTGAAGAAAAACTTTGTTCCTCTTTGTTTTTCTCTTAGTGAAGAAAACCTTAAATCTATCGTACCAATAACTAAACTAAAAAGTAAAGCTCCTCACTGGACAAACAGGATACTTCATGAATACAAGGTGAGATAAATAAGCAGGTAAATCCTGTTCTTAAACATTTTTGACTGTTTGGTTGTCAATTAATGAACAGAAATACTGGTATAAAAAGCTAAAAATATGTATGTTCTGAATTTTTGGGATGGGTTGTTGGAATATATTTCTTGTACAGTTACAGATGATCTCTTTGTTAGAAGTCAATATATTTGTTCAGTTCATTTACCTTCAGTGTTAGCTGTGTATTAGGCACACTTCCAATTCAGGCATAGATGTGAAAAAATCTACTCTGATTTAAATTTTCATGTCTGCTTGTAGCAATAGATCCACTGAGTCCTTTTTGTCAGTGTAACTTGTATCTTAGGGATTGGGTAGTGCTGCTGGTGTACACGTACGCACACACACACACAAACTCCTTTGATTAGAGCAGTTAGTTGAGCAAAATTTTTAAATGTGGACTTGGGCTGCTTGTGTAAAAATGCATCTAACTGAGGGCTGCGGGTCCCAAATCAGGTCAGATTAAATTTGTGATCTTCACAAGTAATTGTGGAAAAAGTGAGGTGTGTCAGAAGGAGAACTGCACCAGCTGATGTGCATCACTAAAGGTAGCTGCCAGGAAATGCTGCAGAGGCACCCAGGGAATGTTTTCAAACCTTGCCCCTCTTTTTGAGATGAGATTACTCAATCATAAACTTTCTTTTGGTGCCCGCACTTTTTTTGTCAGAAATTAGCAGATCATTCCTATTCTTTCTAATAGAGATGAAGGAGGGGGTGATGGTGGTCTAAGACTATGGTGTAGCAAAGTTGTCCCTGTCATCAAATTATATGTAAGAATGAGTATAGCTTTCTTGACTTCTGCTTTTGGGACATTATTTTGGGGTATGGGGGAGGGGGAAAGCAGTTGCAATCTTTTGTTCTGAAGATTTTACATGTTAAAAATGGCTGTGCAGAATTCAGGTAAGCTTTAATGCAGGGTGTAGATCCAGAGAGGCTGATCCTGTCTAGCACACCCACAGTCATGGCCCCGTAACTGTTGAAGATTTGTGCTCTCCCTCGTGTCTGTGCCTTCTGATCTTGTCCACGGCCCAACCAATTTTTTATTTGTTAGAGTGGTTGGTATCAGTCTGGTTTGAGGAGCACTCCAGCAATAGTTTGTTCTGACTGCTGCACTCTACTGAAGAGGAAGGAGCAGAAGCCTGTCTCATTCTGAATGAAGGCTCCACTAAGGAAAAGAGATCTGCACCTCTCTTTTGCTTAGAAAACAAAAATCAATCCATGTTTTTGGAAGGAGGTACTTGCTCATCTTACCATGTCTCACTGGATTGGACCCCTTAAAGGAGGAAGAATACTTAGTTTTAAGGATTGTGATGCATTTAGTATCAGATGGGTGCAGAGCTGCTGATCCCAAGTCCCAATTAGTTCTGAGAGACAAAGCTGTGGGGCCCTTCAGAGGTTGTGTCTGTGCTCAGATTTCTGAGGCTCATACAGGTATCTGGGTTTTGCCTCAGTCTCTTCTAGTACTTGAGCCTTTCCATGGCTCTAAGGTTTAATTTAGCTGTAGGAAGATGGTTGATGGGAAAGCACTTTGGAAATATGCTTTTAGTAGGGATTGCACTGAACAGTGGATTTTCTTCAAACAATCACAACTGTTTGGAAGGACTTGTTGATTGGCATTATTCCTTTATTTATAGAATCTCAGCACCAGTGAAGGTGTCAGTAAGGAGATGCATCACCTTCAGCGCATGTTCTTGCAGAATTGCTGGGAAATTCCTACTTATGGAGCAGCTTTTTTCACAGGACAGATATTCACCAAAGCAAGTTCAAGTAGCCATAAAGTCATCAAAGTGTACGTAGGAGTAAACGTAAAAGGGCTGCACCTCCTCAACATGGAAACAAAGGTCAGCTTAAGTGAACTGCCAGTGATAACTATAAAACTTAATTGTCTTCTCTTAAAATCTTTGTACTAGAAGTAATTTCACATCCAACTGTTTAACTAAACTTGACTGAAAATTTCCAAGATTTTAAGATCTTCATAAGTCACTAACAAAGTCTTGTATTTTTTCACTTTACTACTTTATGAACTACAACTGCATTGTGGAACATAGTGGTTTAAGTCTGAATCCTGTCTTTGTGAATGAAGGGAAGTTCAGTTTGCAAGTATGGAGGATATTTTCTGAGTGACAGTTTCCTACATTTGATCATAGGCTTTACTCCTCAGCCTAAAGTATGGTTGCTTTATGTGGCAGTTGGGAGATGGAGATACGTGTTTTCAAATCCATAGTCTGGAAAACAAAATGAGCTTTATTGTGCATACCAAACAGGTAAGCACTATAATTTTTTATCCTTTATGTTCAATTATTTGTTTCCTGAATTAGATACACAAGCCTCTTTTCTCTTGAGATTGACCACCCTTGCACAGTATAAAAGAAGCCCAAGCCAAGCCCACACAAAAATAATTTTAAAACTTTATTAATTATAATTTCAGACTGTTTGCTTGTTTTCTTAGCATTTGAAGCCTTCGTAATTCAAAATACATAAAATGCATCTATAATCATTAGGATAAACCTTGTGTTTAATTGAAACTGTTTCTTGCATATGCCAAATTCCTCATTCCCTAAGATTAATTTCAAACACAATGAGAATCAGAGTTGGAGCCAGTAACTTTGTGATCAAAAGTTACAGAGTTTGAGATTGGATAAAGCTGAGAATTGTTTTTGTCATGTACTTGATTGTCATAGTTCTCAAATGCTGATAGAATTTAATTGCATCCCTTTACATAGGCAGGACTCGTTGTAAAACTCCTGATGAAATTAAATGGCCAACTAATGCCAGCTGAAAGAAATGAGTGATGGAAATGAACAATAGTTACAAGATGGCATCTGATGGCTGAGCAAAAACCAACTTGTTCCTCCTCATGACAGGACTTCCATGTACATGAATTTTACACAACAGAAAAGTCAATTTGTACAGTTTTTTAAACTTTGTACAGAAGCTGCATGGTTTATTTTTTTAAAAAACTATACAACATATCTATTATTTTTATAAATATTTTTGTGTTTCATATATTAACTATTGTAGGGCTTAAGCTTAACCAATAAAGCTAATGAAATGTAAATGGTTTACCAAGTTTGACGAGCATGAATCCAGTAAAGCTTTTGTTCCCAGAGAAATAGGGGACTACCAGTGCCATTAAGCAAGTCTCAGTTAACCTATTTACCTTTCATGTCATTGCGTGGAACATCAAGGAGGTGGCATATGTTGCAGTATTTTGTAGACACTCTGTATTTTTAAGATACTATTGATAAATATGCTTAAAAGACCAGTTAGACCTGCAAGCAACTACTTTTGATAAACTGTTGTTTTTTATTTGGTTTCTGACAAACATTTTAGCTCGCTTTATTTTTACTCTTAACTTTCTCATACTTTGTATTGATATTTATTCTAAAATATTGCATGAGGATGCCAAAAGGGAAATACTTTAAATCATTCAGAAGCCATATTGAATGTTTAGCATGCTTGTTTTTTAAAATGGATTTTTACTTTTGCTGTGCAATATAAAATGTGTGTATGGAGGAGAGAGAGAGACAGATTTACAGATGAACCTTACTCAGAGGACTTCAGAAGTTTAATAAATTCTACCCTGGATTGCAACACATATGCAGTAACAAACTCATACAGGAGGTACTAAGTTATTTTTCTTAAATTAAATTTCCTACCAGTTACTTACTTCAGTTTCTTCAGGCTAAAAGCAGTGCAGGATGCTTTGGTGAAGATGGCAAGGAAGTCAGATACAGTTTTGTAAGCATTCTGCCTGCTCTTTGTAGAGTCAGGATTGGGGCTCAACAAGTTGGGTCCCAAATGTAAGGTGGGATTCTATGCAGTCTGAAACATATCTTGTACATTAAAATAGTATCTGTAACACAAATCCTTGAAGTTTCTGGTTGTATTTCAGGGTTTTAAGTGCACTTGACTATTTCTTCCGTGTAAACTGCATGCTAAAACAGTGTGCAATATTTTGTAAAAAAAAAGCTTTTTTAAAAAAATAAAAATTAGCACTTGCCTCTAAGTTTTCAAATAAAAGCTAAAACGAATGTGGAGAACTGTGCTGTTGTATAGTAACTTTACTCATACCTTACTAGTAAGTGCAGTTTAAGAAGTTAAAGTAGTAAGCCGTTAAAAACGTGAACAGGAGACTTGTATTTTGTATTCTTCTTAGCAAGCTGTACTTTTCTACTTAAAGTTCACAGGTCTAAATAACAGTAAGTTTTCATGGATTGTTATACTTTATTTAAGGTAAATAATGCAACAGTCAGGTCCTTCGTTGTACATCCCTGCTATCACTTGGCACTGGTATCAGAAATTCATTTCTCTACATAGCACTTTCTTAGAAAACTAGAGGAAAATGTTAAGAAGGTGTGTCAGTTGCCTATTTAACTATACTATCAATATGCCTTATTGCTGTATAGTCCTTTCTGCTAAATTCTTATTTATTGCTACCTAATAAATTGTTTGCAACAAGTCACATTTGGTGTTTCTATTTTTGTAGCCAGCATGAAAGTGCCATCAAATGTTACACCAAGCAGGTGTTACTACCAAAGGGCAGGCTCATCTTTCTAAGGTATGTAAGAAGAGCATCAGAGAGGAGCAGAGGGAGAGTCCCATGGTGCCAAAGTAGTGCACCTCAGAAACTGCTCAGGAATTCGCCAGGTAAACTGGAAACGGTTCATCATGGCAAAGCAGAGGGTTGCAGATGTTGCATGTCAGTAGAGCCACTGAGTAGCAAGAGCCCAGCTCTGCAGTCCCAGAGGCTTCTGGCACCTGGGTATGGAGAAGTTTGCGCTGCCCTGCTGTGGCAAGGCAGGTGTGTGCACTCTTCATCTGGAAACGGGGAAATGAAAAATGGGAACAGAGAGAAATCCAGCACTGCTGAGCCCAGACCATTAGTAACAACCCTCATATCACTACCAAACCAAAAAACCAATGGAAACGAGCTGCAACATGGGCAAAGCTGACACTTGTGCCTTTGTAAGCCTGAGATGCCCAGCTCACCACCTACAGTCCATCTAACAAGCGCTTTCTTAAAAAGCAAGAACCTGTACAGCTGACAAAAGCAAAGATTTGAGAGTGGAACACTCAGCAGGCCCTGTAAGGCAAGAGTAACCAAGAACTTAAAACTGTGGAAAACAATTTTACCAAGTGGCATAACTGAGACCCCTGACCCCAGTGAGCAGCTTATCCAAGAGGGAAGCCTTGGTCCCGACGGGATGTGCTGCTGCTCCTACTACCTGGTGCAGGGAACAATTGCTCCAGGGAGGTGGGGGGTTCCCAACCACTGTCAGCTTACAGATGGATGCAGTTTAAAGCTGGGCTGTGACTGAAAAAAGAGATACAGGTTCAACAGAAACAACATGCGTGGTCTGCAAAAGCTGTGCTTTACCTTCAAGAATTGTTATTAATATAGGGTAAAGATAAAAAAGTTATTACTATTCTGTATAAATTTGAATATAATTAATAATTACATTACAAGGAAATAAAACCATTCATATATAGGTAATTAATCTGGAAATCCTGTCTCTTGGAAGAAATAGACTGACACTATTGCCACCAAAAATGTCCTTACTTTGTAAATTGACAGTACAGAATGTCAGTAAGAACCAGATAGCTCTCATGTCTCTTGACAGACTTGTCAAAGCTTGTAAATATTAAGTAACTCTTTCTCAATCACTGCACTGATGAAATTCCTTTGGCATTGAAAAGTGTTGAAACTTCAGAGCTTGCAGGCAACAAATTGAAAACTTTACTAGATCCCATAGCTGACATGAAGAATTTGAAGGTACTCAACATTGAGTCCACGCACATCTCGGCATTCACAAGCGTTCTCTGCTTCCTCCCCTCATCTAGTAACACTCAGCAGATGTGAGACCTTGGTACAGGTTTCACCAGAGGATATTACACACTTTAAGAATCTACAAGAATGTTCAAACAGTAGCAAATTTCAGATGATGTAGGGAATTTATGAGAATTTAGGTTTCTGAACTTTGCAAAAATGTATTTAAAAGCATTACAGATAATCTTTGCAAGTGTACCCTGTTGAAATGTTTCACTGTATATAATGATCAACCCGGCTTCCTGCTAGTATTCCCAGACTTACACATTTAAACTTTTCTTTAAGTAGAAACAGACTGGACTCACTGGATGTACAAACACTGCCCTTAAAAGATCTACCCAAACCAGAATTTTCCGGAAATGCATCGATACATTCCTGTTCAATTAAAAAACTGTATATGGACAACAAGCTGACCTCAGCTGTGATGAGCTCTCTCAAGTTTCCAAATGCAGCTCTGTGCACTATTTGATCTTAAACCCTTAGATCTTAGTGGAAACTCATTTCAGAACCAATACCCGGATTTTCTCACATGAAACATTTGGAGTATCTGGAATTAAACACAAATAAGCCGTCTTCGTTCTCCGCGTGCTGTGCAGCCTTACAAGCCAGCGGCCTGGGCTGTCAGCGGGGCAGCGATGCCCGAGGGACGGGTCACCGTCATAAATTTCATTTCCCGGAGAACCGTGTTCTCCGGGTGTTCGAGAACACTCAACATTTCAAACACCCANGTTGGCTCCGGCAACGGGAATCGTCACATGGGCAGAGATCAGCCCAGCGCCGGGAACCGTCACATGGGCTCGGATCAGCCCGGCCCACCGCACCGCCCTGCCCCGCGGAGCCACGGCGGATGGCGGCGGCCGCCGAGAAGATGCTGAACCTCATGGAGGTCGGCGGGTCCCTGCTGGAGCGGGTGGCCGTCGGCAATCCCCTCTCCCTGGTGCTGGCCGCCTCCGCCTTCGCGCTCAGCCTCGGCTACTTGTTCCAGCTGGGGTACCGGCGACACCTCGGCTCTGACCAGAAGGTGAGCGCCGGGGGCGGCGGGACGGTGCCCGCGGGCCGGGGGAGCCGGGCGGTCTCGCTGCAGGGCGCGGGCGGGCGGGGAGCAGCCTGGCAACAGCCGTGGGGAGCGCGGGGGGAGCGGCGCTGCGCTCCGGGCGTGTGGGAGCGGGCTCCGGCGGGCCACCGGCGGTTCCAGCAGCCTCCCGGGGCGGCTTCTGGGAGAGTTGCACCGGCTTCGCCCTCAGCGGCCGGCTGGTACCGCGGGGAGCACAGGCGCTCAGGGCTTGCGGAGGCGAAGGGCGTTCCCGGTGCTTTCATCGATGGAGCTTCAAAGAAGGCGCCCGTTTATGTGTGAAACGCAGTGCCAACCTGAAGTTGCTTTTGGGGGGCTGTTTAGCAAATCCTCCAGCAGTGTTTCGTTTCTGACTGCCATCTTTTCAGTTGCCGTATCTTTGTGCTTTACATTCAGAGGCAGCATAGGAAGAATCTTAATCATATTCATTTTATTTCAACCCTTGCTGCTTTTAAATGTAGTTCTATCTGAACAACTGAATATTTTTTAAAAGTTGGCGTTTTCACAAAAGAGTTTAAACAAACATGTGTAAAAATTCCTTTGTGGTTAGCTTTCATGTAAATGGACACGATTTTATTACTTTTTGGTACTGGCGCATGCCAGGGAACTGATCAGAGCACCAAGCCTGGCGGAGTTCAAGCAGCGTTTGGACAATTTTCTCAGGCACATACTGTGATCCTTGGGGATGGTCCTGGGCAGGGCCAGGAGCTGGACTTCGATCCTTGTGGGTCCCTTCCAGCTCAGGATATTCTGTTAGTCCGTGATTCTGTGATAGTCTCTGAAGAAAATTCAGTAATTATTTTTCTCTTTCTTCTATAGAACTACCCACCTTTTATTTCATCAGGCATCCCTTTCCTTGGTCATGCAATCGCATTCGGAAAAAGTCCCATTGAATTTTTGGAAAATGCTTATGACAAGGTATGTTTTCCCACATGACTGGCTGAGCATATGTAAAAATATTTTTGTGTATCTGTTCTCTGTCTGGGGCCTGTTTAAAATCAGTTCATTCTCATTTCCCACCTCGAATATGGAATGGAGTGTGCACAGTAGGATCTGTGATCTTCAGATGTCTTCATGTAGCAGTAGTGTTTTCTGAGCTCTCTCTTTGTGATTCACATGTCAAAAATATGCTTGTGCATTTGGGAAATACTCATAACTGAATCACAAGTTAAAAGCCATTAAAAAGCCATTTTCATGACATTATTTCTTGCTGTAATTGGTAACTTTTAATCACATTCTTTACCAATCTCTGACCAGGCTGGAATGTAGGTGACCACCTCTGTAGGCAACTTGATGAATTTTAAGGCCTCTCTGATGTTAAGAGCTGGTGTATAAAAAATCTGTAGTTTTTATACTGTAACAGCCCAGAAGAAATTAAGTAAATCAGTAGAACCTTAATTCCAATTAAATTAGGTTTATCAAGCTGGTTCACATTGTCTAAAACTATCTAGAGTTATAAGCTTAAATCTTAGCTTGATTAGCCTAGAGAAAGCCAGGTCTGGTCCATGAAGGTCTGCTGGACATGGCTTTTAAACTTCCAGCTTATCTGCCCCTGATTACCTATGCATAACTCCAAATCCAGAATTTTTCGAGACAGTGTTTGTAGATTGCTGGAGTCAATATGTGCTGCAATCTCGCTGCTAGTTTTTTAGTGTGACTGATCTTTTATTTATGTTTTCTAAAATAACTGGTTTTAAAATGTGCGCGTTCACATGTGTTCATTATAACATTGGATATCATTGGTATGTACATTGAAAACAGAATTTAAATGTGGTTTAAAATATTTTTATCTTTATTAAAACTCTGGATACTTAGGAGAAAATGTAATTTATGAAAGACTGTACATAGAGATAGGGATTTAATGATTTGTGTTCTTATTTAAAAGAAATTGTGTTTTTTTTTTTTTTTATTCTCTCTCTTAGTATGGACCTGTGTTCAGTTTCACTATGGTTGGCAAGACATTCACGTACTTACTGGGTAGTGATGCTGCTGCTCTACTCTTCAACAGTAAAAACGAAGATTTGAATGCAGAGGATGTGTACTCTCGGTTAACTACGCCGGTTTTTGGCAGGGGAGTTGCCTATGATGTCCCTAATGCGGTTCGTATTTTAAATTCCAGATGAGTAGAAAAGCAGTGCAGTTTGAATGCTGAGTAGGAAGCCCTGAGCTCTTGGCTGTCTGATGGGGTTATGTTCATGTGCAACTGTGGTGTATTGCAGTAGGGAGATAGTCTGATCTGGATAATCAAGACTGAGCATGTTCAGGTTGCTTTCTTTATCACCTGGCCATTTGTCACTCTGGATGTTATCTTTTGTTCTTGAAACCATCTAATCTCATCATAGAGGAAAAACAAGTGAGTCACGTTTTTCTTCCCTTGCAGCATGCCACTGACTGCAGCTCACTCTTCCCTTCCAAGCAACTTCAGGTCTTCTGAGAAAGCCCCAAGAGTGATAACTTTATATTTAGGCCATGCCAAATCTAGACATGGGAGTAATAATTTAACAGTTTGAACCACAAGGTTTGTCTTGCTGAGACAGAAATAATTCTGTATATGTTTGCAGAATACAGTCTGCATGGGAGCACAGGAGCTGTGTTGTGTGGCATTGTATCCGAGCTAAGCATTGGCTGCTTTCTGGTTTGGGAGGGTGGCCTGTCATGTCAGACTCCCAAACTGCAGGAGCCATCTTTTATGTGGCCACACTTGCTCCACTGGCACTCTGTGTTCAGTGCATGTTGTATGGCAGAGGAGTTGGGTGGAAGAAACAGCACTGTGATATACTTTATTTTTGGATTTTCAGTTTTGGCCTCATTTTGTTTGTATGAATGTCAGTCATTTGACTGGTTTCTGTGACCATCAATTTCTTTTCCTCCTTAGCATGCCTCCTCGTTCATCCCTGCCTACATGCTGTGGTTGTTGCCCTATTAATGATGTGGCTTAGGAGCAGTAATCACTACTCTCTTTGCCTCCACACTGGCATTTTGCCATGATCCACAGAATATGCATGTTGTTCTTACCCTGTTCTTTTAGAATTCTCATACACAGCTAACTACCTACAACTTGCTGCTTTCTAAATAGGTAAAGGAGAACTTGGTTGTCTCCTCCTTTGTCAGGAAGTACTAAATTGTAAATAGGCAGTTGTGGGGAGGATTGGTTGGTTGGGTGGTAGGTTCTTTTCCACTTGATGGATTTGCATGGCTCCTCTCTTCCCTTTGAGAATGAAACCAGCAGGACTGCAGCCTGGATAACAAGTAGGAAATAATTTCTTGTGTTGTAGGAGATCTCTTCCATAAGTGGGGCCATTCTACCAGACTTGTTTCTGCCAGTTCAGATAGTCAGAGGCCTTCCTCAAAAAGTCAGGGATGGAGTTATCAATCACTTTTGCAGCTGCTGGAGCACGGAGGGTGCATGATTCTCTGCAATACATCTCATGTTCTTCTCTGGTATATACTAATTTCAGAAAAGTGTCTGTGAATCACAGACTGCTAAACTGGCCAAATTTTCACCTTGTGCTTGTTCTGTGGATTCTGACTGTCATGGGATGTCTGCTGGGAACTTAAAGGTCATGATTTGTCCTTAATTCTGTGAAAGTTTGCCCACTTACTACAGCTGCTTTGACTTCTGCTTGCAAGCTCTTCTGTTTGTGGATGGATTTGAATGTCTGTCTTCATGCAAGAACTAGATCTTTGATGTGATCTAATCTCATCTATCAGTTTTGTAGAACTTTCTGTAAGCTCCTTGGAAATGGGCATTTCTTACGATCATGTACTTCAGGCACATAGGGATGATTAAAGCCTACCTCACTGGCCCACCATATACAGCTTTTTTTTTTGCTTTTTTTTGAAATGAGGTCTTTTTCTAGAGATACTCTAGGTTTTCTTTTTCCCTAGAGTGTGCTTGAGTTCTGCTTTAGTCAAGAGATGAATCTTTTCATATTACTCAGTAAGCCTTGGGTGTCTGTGGATATGTCTACTTAATTCATACCTTTGATACCACAAGGACTTCTTTCTTATTATCTCTGCAGATTCAGGATCCTCAGAAAATTCCTCTTTTTTTCCTGCAAAAATTACTCTTTTTCCACAGTGAGGAGATGCAGGGAGTTTGCTATTGACATTTAAATTATCTCTGACACTGATTATCTCTAGTTTCCCTCTATGAAGCTGGAGAGGTAGCACAGCCAGTTGTGGCCAGAATGCATTCTGCTAGAGGTAAGCTGGATTTTTTGCATAGTGTCACCACCACAATTTCATTTCAGGCATCTACTGGGAAGGCATTTAGAGAGCCATGGAAAATTTCACTGGCATTCTACAGTTGACGGATCATCCTGAAGTTTCTTTCGAGACCCCCTTCTCTCTGCTTAAGCTGCTGCAGTATCTCTTCATTCTGACCGTGACTTTCAGTCACGTGTTTAGAAGAACCACCCCTTATTCTTCAAAATGAGTAACTTGCTTATTTACCAGTGATTCTGGTAATTGTTTGATAATATCCATAGTCAATATATCAACTCATACTCACTCTCTGTCTCTTCCCCCCAAGCCTCTTGCAGATAGTTCTTTGTTGAGAGGAGCTGAAGTGGCAGAGGATGTGTTCACTCCTATGTGCCATTCCTGTCTCCATCAAGCAGGAGACTGGCTAGCATGTGCAATAGAAAATGTGCTTGTCTCTTTGCTCTGTGGCATGTGTGCCCTCTGACAGACTTCTGGGGTCCTCACTGCATTCTCAAAACAGAAGCTTCTAGGAAGTAGCCTTTCTTTTTATGCCTTTTATTCTGTATCGTACGTGCAGAAGTGGTGGGAAGATAGTTTTTGGTGTATTACTCATGGTACAGTGCAGAGCTGTAGGACAGATGCCTCATTCATAATTAGGGCTTAAAAATCAAACAAGTAATTTTCTGAGTTGATGTCCTGTCAATGCACTGAATGGTTCTCATCTAACGAAGGGCTTTTCACCAGTAGGTCTGTCAGCTATGAATCTATACAGAGAAAAAGAAGAAGAGGTGAGAAGGGTGTGAAACTCACTACTTTCCTAGGACACAGTTTGCCTCTTGTTTCTGTGTCTGACTTCTTGGGCAGTGAGATCAGAGGCCTCTGTGAAAGAAAGGGTCATCTCTAGCCCAGGGGTCCTTGTGCCTGAGAGAACACAGGAGAGGGAGAGAAAGCGAGGAGGCTGCATAGCAGGGAACACAGGCTAAACCCAGACTTTGCAAAGATGGGGCTGGTTAAGTTTGTGATTATTTATCTAAAGGGCATTCCATAATTCAACTTTGCATGCATCTTGTATCTTCAGGGATAAAGCTTAATGAAGATACTAAAATAATTTTTTTGTTTGGTGCTGCAAAAGAGAGAACTCCAGCTCCTTTGAACTATTATTTTACTTGGATGTTTCTTAACTATTGCTTGAAAGACAAAGAAGGTGAAAAACAGAGTATTACCTATTAGTTAAAACTGACTATCTGCTGTACTCTGCAGTCCTAATCATAATCCCCATTTACTTCTGGATGGTCTTATAGTACAAATTCTAATAAGTTTTAATTACATTAATATGATGATCCTAGTACTGATTGCTTTTTCTGTCTTGGCTCTTTTAGGTATTTTTGGAACAGAAGAAGATGCTCAAAACTGGGCTAAACATTGCCCAGTTTAGGCAGCATGTATCTGTGATTGAAGAAGAAACAAAGGAGTATTTCAAAGCATGGGGAGAGAGTGGAGAGAAAAGTAAGCAAGATCAAATGCATTTTTCCTCCAATTTTCTGGGAAGTAATTAAGGCCAATGCAGTATATTTTTGTAAAAGATGTACTGCAGTATTAAAGAACTTAAAAATTACATAGGTAAAAGTGTACTGAATATCAGAAGACAGAAAACACAGATTTTTTTAAAATCAAGTGTAAGTCATTGAAAGAAATGAAGGACTATCTTAGTTTTGCTTTCTTAATCAGCTCATAGTGCACCTGTTGTGCTCATTTTGGATCAGTCATTGCAATGTAACCACTTCCTAGTCCCTGGGAAAAGCTGCTGCTCTGACTCCCTAGAGAGCCTGTGCTGAAGATCTTGGCTCTGGGAGTTTCTACAGTGAAAAACTGCGTCTTTGAAGCTGATCTGGTTATGTTAGTGACCGAAGTGAAACTGTTATTTTCTCTCATTCCCAATTTGCCCATCATCATTTTTACAAGCTCACAGTTGCCTAATAGTGCCAAATATTATTTAAACATACATATTTATATTTAAATGCATACAATTTATATAGTACATGTCACAATTTAATATATTATTTTGAATGTATTTGATTTATATGTAATATAGTTAATAATATGGTAATATATAAGTAGATATTTAAGTGTCTAAGTACTACTATATAAAAATAATTCAATGAGCAGGAAAACTGGTTTCCCATGGATTTGGAATTCAAGGTTAAATCTTTGTATGGCTTATATTTATTAAGGATTGAGCTTGTGATGCATGGCTTGCTTTGGAAGAATTACTAACTCTGCTACCAAAATTTCTAGAAAGAAATACATTAGAAAAAAGGTATCAGTGATCTAATTAAAAAGGCATTTGAAGAGATATTTGATAAGACACATAGAAATTTTAAATTTGATTGTTTATTCTCCTAGTAAAACAATCCAAAACTCTATTTTAAATTATTAATCTGTGTCCAGTTACTTATTTTTTACTTACACAAAATAAAAATTACAACCTGTAAAACATAACATCTCACCTGAGATGCATCTTCAGTAATGTTTTTCAAATCTTTCCTCAGACCTGTTTGAAGCCCTTTCAGAACTGATCATTTTGACGGCAAGTCATTGCTTACACGGGAAGGAAATCCGAGGCTTGCTGGATGAGAAGGTGGCTCAGCTGTACGCTGACCTGGATGGGGGTTTCACTCACGCTGCCTGGCTTCTGCCAGGCTGGCTGCCTCTGCCGAGCTTCAGGTACCAGCAGTAACAGAGGCAGCAACTTAAGCGTTTTATCTAAACATCATTGTTGTTTGGATTGCCCCCCATCCCCACCATTTCTTGTTTGTAAGCTATTCTAGACATCCCAATACATCCTCATAAGCATTTTGTATTATGTTGTATAAAGTTGCTAATGGAAGTGTTTTGAATCACAGGCGTCGAGATCGAGCACACAGAGAAATAAAGAACATTTTCTACAAAGTTATCCAGAAACGTCGAAAGTCTGAGGAAAAGGAGGATGACATGCTCCAAACTCTACTGGATGCTTCATACAAGTAAGCCAAGAGTTTGAAGACTTGTTTGAAGATTTACTTTAGCTTTGAGCTCTGTAGGTAAAACTGTCTACCAAAACCTGAGAAACACTCCCTCATGTTCTGAATTGGTTTTGTTGCATGCAGTTTGTCCTAGCTGCATTCTTAAAAACAGGTTTAAAACTTCACTTGTCAATGGTTATTCAGATTTCTGAGATTTTCATCGGTGGTCGTGAGGTGGCACGGTAAATGCTACTGTATGAATAGCAATGCTAAATAACTGGAA
This sequence comes from Oriolus oriolus, assembly GCA_013400235.1. Lineage (NCBI taxonomy): Eukaryota > Metazoa > Chordata > Aves > Passeriformes > Corvidae > Oriolus > Oriolus oriolus. Next base: position 1,876,353 of record VXBT01001127.1, on the reverse strand, counting down.
ATGTGACCAAATGAAGCTCTAACTTGGCTCCCTTTGGCGCAGGGACGGCCGCGCGCTGACGGACGATGAGATCGCGGGAATGCTGATCGGGCTGCTGCTGGCAGGGCAGCACACCTCCTCCACCACCAGCGCCTGGCTCGGCTTCTTCCTCGCCAGAGACAAATCCATCCAGGAGCAGTGCTATGCAGAACAGAAAGCAGTGTGTGGGGATGACTTGCCGCCCTTAAGTTATGACCAGGTTTGTATGTTACGTTAGTCCCGAGGGGTATTTTTATACTTTTAGATGGTTATTTAAAAAAAAATGAAAAGATCATCAAACATGAAATGCAGTCACAAGCTTTGTGTTAAAGTAGTAATTGGCACAGTCATTCTGTGATAACGCTGTTTGCCAGTACATTTCCTCTTCTCTTCTTGTCCAAGTAAATTTTCAGGTTGATACTGTTTTTTTAATCAGTGTTCATTAGGGAAATTGCAGTTCCTATATTTATTTAATAAATGATAGTTTTGTAGAAGAAGAAGGTCCTCATATTCCCACTGAGCAAAGCAATGCAGTGTGACCTTGTTCTTTAATTAGGCAACAGTAAATACTCATGAGACAGATCACTAAGACACTAGTTGTGTTTGATTGCACTGGTCAGTGATCTTTTTCTTTCTTAACTGAATCAAATGGAAAAAAAGAAATTATCAGTGTAGTTTAATAGAATACACGTAAATATGAGCTGCTTACTCTTTGATTTAAAAAAAAATTGTTTTTAAAAATTATCAAATAGCATTTTGTTTGTATTGAATAAATTTGGCTGTATTTTGATACATAATTCTCTATATTTTCAGCTCAAGGATCTTAGTTTGCTGGATCGCTGTCTAAAAGAAACTTTAAGGCTTAGACCTCCTATAATGACCATGATGAGAATGGCCAGAACTCCCCAGGTGAGGACACTTTTTGAAGCTAATTTCACTGCAGCAGCACAGGCCAGGTCAGAGGTATCTCAGCTGGCAGAAGGAAACACAAGTGAGCAGTGGTTTTTGGCAAGGAGGAAAACTGATGGCAGTATGGGGTTCTGTCAGTGGTAGGATAGCCAGTATTGAGTGAGGAAAGCAATTAATACCTTGAACTTGGTATTTGTTACTTCCATCTGGAACTGTGTCCAGTTTCAGACCCCTGCAGCCCCCAGCAAGCAAGCAACTGATGAAGTGAGACAAGCAAAGGGCCACTTGGATGGGAGGGGGCTGCAGCACTTGTGGTGAGAGGCTGAGGGAACAGGGATTATTCCACCTGGAGAAGAGCAGGCTCTGGGACCTAGGAACAGCCATGTGCAGTTTTGTTCAGCAAAACCGACCCTTCTTGTAGCTACCAGTCTTATTTGAGCTTAGTTTGGTGCCACCATTTAAAGCCTTTTTGTTTGCCAGGTATTTTTAACTGCTGTCATGGAAAAATTTGGCATGCATTTAATACAAGCTAGGTAAATCTGAAAGAAAACTTGCTCTTTGTACAAATACGGTATCATGTCAAAAAATTCAAATTTTTTTTTTAACTATGTCCCTTCAATGACAAAGGCTTTCAATAAATTTTAAGTTCTTTTTTTCCTTTTTAAACCTCTTTCTGTAGAATTGCCAGCCTTATTAAAGCAGCTGGAAGGTTCCTGCAACTTCTTGAGCACTGTGTCCTGTATAAGAAAGAGAGAAAATGCTAGGTTGCATTAATTTTAAATGCACTTGGCCAAAATCTCTTGAAATTTAAGCCTCATGATGTAACACTTCAAGTAACACTTCAAAAAGAAAAACGGAGACATTTTGTCATGTGTGGGGTCTTGTCTCTTCTCTTGTAGACTGTTGCTGGATACGATATCCCCCCTGGCCATCAAGTGTGTGTATCTCCCACTGTTAACCACAGGCTCAGAGACTCCTGGAATGACGCTCTAGACTTCAAGCCTGACCGGTATCTCCAGGATAACCCAGCAGCTGGAGAGAAGTTTGCCTACATCCCCTTTGGTGCTGGTGAGTAAGAGAGCGCAGCAGCTTCCTGAGTGAGGCTGTGCTGAGGTGGCTCACACCAACCATCCCCTACAGCACCTCTCCACACTGCAGCATCTGAGGACAGATTTTTTTATGTTTCTGCCTGAAAGGTTTCTTACTGTGAAAGTGCTGTGAAAAGAATTAAGTGAATAGTTCTGCAGTAGTCATAGCTGTATATATCTCTCACAGCAGGAATCAAAACATCTTTAGGTTAGTGTGAGTGATGTTTGACTCAAATCTTTTCAAGTCAAGGATAAACTTGGTAATACAAGTTCAGTTGGAGGCAGAGCAAAAGTCTGCAGAGTCCCAACTTGCAGAATAGTTTGCAAATATTGCTGATGGAGTTAGAGTTGATTCATTTCTCAGTGTTGCAAATGCTTCTTTCCTGATACATAAATTAATGCTTTCTAGTGGGGACAGAACAGCACAGTCTCATTCCACTTACTCGTCTGTTTTATGCAGTGACAACTTAGAAAAATAAGACTTGGATGGAGTTATAGAACAGGGTATGTTCAACATCAGAGCCTCACATTGTTGAGAAAGGGGCAACTACTGTCCACCTAAAATTTCTAAAGTTAGCTGACTGTCAAAGGGGATCCAATAAAATATTCTAACTGCATTTTATGACTTTCCTTCTAGGCCGTCATCGCTGCATTGGAGAAAACTTTGCTTATGTTCAAATTAAGACTATTTGGTCTACTTTGCTTCGTTTGTATGAATTTGATCTCATCAATGACTATTTTCCAACTATAAATTACACAACAATGATACACACACCTAATAACCCTGTTATCAGATACAAGCGGCGGTCACTGTAAACTCTGGTGCTAATTAAGTTGTGTGAACTAACAGACTTTTGAATAAAATTGTGACAGAATGAGTGGCAATGGAAGCTGATGCATCTACTGTTAGGAAAGCAACAGTAGTCTACCAAATGCAAAAGTTATCCATCTATTTTGTTTGCCCATACTATTTACTGCTGCTGTGTATAATTGCTTGTTCTACAATTTTCTCATTGCATTTTTAAAGCAAGCGTGTCTTTTCTATTGATGTAACACTTTTAAGATGCATGCCAGATCTTTAATGAAGAAAAAAGTAATTTCTACAAGTGGAACTCTTTGCTTTTGAAAAATAATTGAAGATTACTTTTCCCAGATAACCAAGGGGCAAGGCTGCCTACCTTGCCTCTGTACCCAATTACAGCAAACCTATCAGGGAACAGGCACCACAGGGGACTGGACTTGGTGGTGCCCTTCCTTTGGCATTTGTGATTCTGTTCCAAGCAAGTGAGTGATGGTCTTGGCTGATTTAAGAAAATGTTACTGTGCAGCTAAGTGTAGGCAGAGTTCAAAATGTTCACAGGTAAGTCTTTTCAAGAATGAGCCATTTAACTGTCTAACTTGAAGCAGTTGTAAAGTGCTTATGTTCAGAAAGCAACGAGTAATTCTCTAAAAAATTTTGAAAGTGGTGATCTCTGGAAGCTTGATGTAAAGTGTGAAAGTAACAATATGAAGATATCAACAACATGAATTTTGTAAATAACATGTTTGTGTGTAAAAAGGTCACAAATTAAGTGGAATAGCTGAATGTTGTCTGGGTTTGCACTGACTCATGCAGGATTGTTAAATGGTGTTTGGTTCAGGAGTGCTGATGATAAATGGTAATGAGCTCTGGCTCACAGGAATTTTGAATTAAATTTATAAACAAAACCTATTGGGGAAGTTTCCTGTGCTCACTCACCCCTGTCACTTCTTTCTGAAAAGGTTTCACCAGTAAATTTGTAACTCTGTTGGAGTGGGTCGTGCCCCCTTCAGCAGTGCTCAGTGTAACGAGGGCTTCTTCCCGTCTTTCCTGGTCTAAATTCAGTGTAACTGTTCTAAAACCTTGTGTTTGTATCAGTCAGGGCAGCTGAGGGAGCAAAGGATCTTCCCTCCCAGCCCTGTCACATGTGACCATGGTCTGCAGAAGCCAGCCTTGTCCCTGTCTCTCTCTCTGATAGCAGTGCTTTGGAATCTGTAAAAAGTAAAGCTGCAGTCACTACAAACAGGAGGAAGTCAGGCAGGAGCAACCTGTTCCATGTGAATAAGGGAGTTCTTGAACACAGTTAGAAGCATGAAGTCATGTTTATTTCAGTACTTTGACAAAATACCCATAAAATTCAAAACTTCTACCATTACAAAAATAGGTCTCTACAAGTGATATTCTGTCTGCACTGCCAGTAGCAAATATTACGAGAGTCAATGTAACTTCAGTAGCCTTGCCAGAAAAAGTGCAAGTAAACTTTGCTGAATGTAGCTCAATTTAATTAATACACAAGTTTCATCTTCGCACCCTTTTGATAAATACACACTTCATAAGTTAATCATTTAAATTAGCATTCCACAAATATACATGTAATTTAACAGTGGGGGTTTTTGTTTTGGGTTTGGAGGGATTTTTTGGGGGGGTTTTGTGTGGGGATTTTTTTTTGTTCGGGTTTTTTTTCTTCTTTTTCATAAACACAAAGTGCCTACATACATAAATCCCAGTCTGTGCAGGTGTGCCAGGATGGAACTGTATACAATCGTATAGCTGTGTTCATATTGGTCCCACAATATACACATTATACAAAAGCACAGAAAGAGCACAGATTTACAGAAGGCAATCTGTTAGCATCACTGCCAGTGATGGAGGTGTTGAAGGGTATTATTATCTTCTTACACCCATGTGCAACTGAGTGTATGAAGTCGAACCTGTAAGACGGAGAAAAGTTCTCATCAGGATTACTTAGAACAAGTAGGTACATTCAGCTGAATAAGCATGAAGGACTTTACATGGGAAATCATAGAATAGGGACTTTTAAAGATCAAGTATTTCAAGAATAAAACTTCCTCAAATGATGGGGAAGACTTAAACACGAAGCTTCAAAACTCAAGTTTGACAAATTTCATCCCATTGTTCTGACAATTTTCTTGAGGTATTCCTCTTGCAGCACAAAAATTGCCATCATCTATGGGACAAATTGACTGTAACTTTTGTAATCGAAGTGGTAGGAGAAGAAATTCCTCTTCCACGTCTCAATCTTCTGGGTACATTTTTTTCCATATAACTTAAACGGAATCCTTGCTGCGCATTTATTAGAGATCAGGGAAGTGTTACCAATGATCTTAAAATCTATAATTAAAGCATGCTTGTATCTCTTTTCAAAGAATTTTATAGTCTTTTACTTGAGTTTTTTGCTACAGCTCAGAAATGCCTCAAGGCTGAAAATTGATAAAACCAAAGTTGTTTGTTACGCAGAGAGCCAGCACCCACTTGGCAGTGGGCCCTGTGCTCCCCAGGGATGCTGGGGAGGGTGCCTGAGCCCCTACCTGACTGCACACTGCCCAGGCGCTTCTGCAGTGCCTCCAGGCGATTGATGTAATCTGTCAGAGCCCTCTCGGGATCGTAGTTCTGCAGCTGAGGACAGGCGAAGGAGACCGTGTTTAAATCAGCATGCATCCCAGGGAACCTAGGGGCAGGACAACACACACCATTTCAAAAAGGGAAATTTCAAGTAAAAATATCAGCCACACAGCAAAATATGGTAGGTAGGGATACCTTATGACCGGCATGTTCCTTAGTTTATCTGTGTGGTAGCCAACACATCAAACCCATTTAACCTCCCTGCCACTTACTGTCCAACCCAGAGAAATCACTCTTCCCACTTGCCTTTTCTTTCTACTGCACAGGATTTGTTGCTGCATTTTTTTGAGATGAAGACTGACCAGCAAGTTCCTAGTGAGACTGCAGCAGAAGCCACAGTAGACTGAAGTTTGGTTTTCTATTAAGAAGCTTGTGTCCACAAGGACACCACCATCTTTACAGGATTCTGCCTCTCATTACTCTCTAAGTACAAGTCAATCGTGGCTAAAAAGCTAAAAGCTTTTTCCATGTAAACTGTCATGGTCGTGACAAACTAAGATAATACAAATACTGAGGTGGTTTACATGAAAATGAAACCCAAAAATGGTTAGAATTTGATATTCAGTGAAGATCTGAGCTCACAACTTCATATAAGCTCATCAAAGGCTGATGGCACTCATAAAAATGTTGCCCTTGATGAAAAAGACCCGGTTTCACTGCCATCTGCCTCACTGATGCATCTGGTATCGCATCTTGAGGCTGCCAGCCAGAAGGGTTTAAACTAGAACAAGCAACGGAGCTACCAAGCAGCTTCCACTCACGCTCCTGGCCATGACACCACAGCAAGTGCTGCCAGCGCACCGTAATGGGTGACCCCCGGCCACAGTGGGCAGCCCTGCTTTTCCCTTCCCCCGGCTGAGAGCCCCCGAGGCAGCTCCTCTCCACACGGCACTGCCCCGGCCAGCAGGGCGGGCACGGTCACTCGGTCACAAAGCCCAAGCTCTGCAGGTGCAGGCAGGCACAGCTCCCTCCCACGATCAGTGTGCGGGGTGTGCGAGCTCTGGCCTCAATCACCTGGTGAGTAATCACACACTGAAGCATCTTTTTTTACTTATTCTTACAAAAATAGTGAAATCTTACAGCATCAAAGGTTACAAACCTTAGCAGTCAACTAACTGATGCTTTCAGTTAGTTAAACAGTGCCTGAAAGAGAATAATAATAAAAAGACCCCAAACGTACTTATGTTGAAAGTTTACAGGAGATCTAGGAGACTCCATGCCTGACCTGGATCTATAGGAATGCCTCTGTTCTCCATAAAGATCCATGCCACCAGAGAATGAATCAGGCCGTAATTCATTACCTAGAAATACAAAATATACAGAATATTAGAAATATAAAAAGCAGTGTCTTGAAAACTAAAAAAAATTAACACCTTTTGCACATTACTGGGAATCTCAAAAATGAGTTTTCTGTTTGCATATCACAAAAATGGCATTTAACAAGCGTAGACCACTTTCAGACTCCCTCAGGGAAAAGCAGAGGTGAAATCCTGGCCTCACTGACGTCAGTGAGAAAACTCTCACAGACTGAGCAAAGGTTTTAGTGCAGACCTAAACAGCCAGTAAATAATAAAGAAGCTTCTGATTCTCCTTAGCCTCCTACAAAAAAGCAAAGAGAAAACTGCCGTTTCCCAGACATAAACCTGTAACAAAAGAATGACAAGCTTTTGTTCTAAGAAAAAGACCACGGTACAGATCTCCTAGAAAAACTCCAATGACGCAGCTAAAATTGCTTTCATGAACACGCTCCATAGGGAAAACTTCCATATTTTTTTAAATACCACCCACAGTGGAGCAAAACACAACTGAAGAGAAAGCAAATAGGTTAGTGTCTGTGCTGAGAATGGAAACTGAGAAATAGGTTAATCCACACAATTATAGCAAAAGAAAGAGGGAACAGCCCCCATTCATTCCACATGAAGATAATACAAATTAGAACCCATCTCCATTAAGCAGTGACTTGCAATGAAGGTGTGACTTGCTAATACCATTTTTTCAGTCATTACTGGACTATGACTTACCTGTGTTCTGGCTAAAGACATCCCTATTGATAGTCAGAATACCAGAACCTGTAACTCTGTGCCATCGACGAACCAGGAACTTCATTCTGCATTTCAAATTAAAAAGACCAAAAAACAAACAGCTTCAGGATAAATGAAATAGTCTGATAAAAGTAATCTGCTTCTTTTATTCTAGAAAGTATAAGAATTTCTTGACCAGCAAGCAAAATTAACAGATGGGCATCTAAAACCTGAGTATCAAATACGAAACATCCTTTTGCACATCCCTAAGGAAGACCATCTTTTGTCCAAACCTGCTTTCAGCTTCACCTGTGCAATTCCAGAGGTGCTGTATAAGCCCAAGTGGACAGTAAATGGCTCAAGCACCTAAGCAACAGCACACCAGCATTTTAAAACCATACCAAATGTACTTTTTTGCCCCGTCACAGCCCCAAAACTGCAACCGCAGAGCACTATGAGTAAAAATCTCACAACATGTACAAGAACAGTTCATTGAATTTATACTACACACAAAGCTCAGAACAACAGCAAGCAAAAGTGCTTGGGGGTTCAAACCTTTGTGAAGAAGGTTTGTAGCAACATGGCAGTACCACGCAGTAATAAACTTTACTTTTTTTTCCTCACCGATTCCTGCTCATCCTTAGTCTTGTGAAATTCAAAGGACTACCTAGATGGGGAAAATTATTTCCTAAATCTGTATTATACTCATATGTATGAATTTAATCTTTAAAGGAAATTAAGTTGCAGAAAAAAACTGGTAAATAAATGCAATCCTTAGAATTGCTCATAATTTTTTAAAATAATATGCTTTACACAGCAAACTCCATCTGTGATTATCAAATACTGAGCCCTTTTCAACTACAGTAAGACTGCTTATTCCTATTACAGATTTTACCTACACTCTGCTCACCTTGTCACCCTACAAGTACCTACTATATTCATGACTACCAAAAATATACCATTTAAACAGGATAGAATATGACAATTTCTAGATTTCACAAGAGAGCTAGAAAAGTATATATTAAACTGCACAGTCATATCTGTTTGAAATGTAACTTCCTCCAGTTTACCTTGAAATTGCAATGCACACTCTGACTGTAGAGCGAAATCGTGTAAAACCCTTTGAATGATGTGTGATGATTTCAAGGTCTGTGTAGGAAGGCTGTCCCCCCATCCGTGCTATGAGGGCCAGTGTGGCTTCTTCACACTCCTGGAATCCTCCTAGTAACAGCAGCAAGTATTTTTTCTGATATATGAGAGCTTTCCGAAAGCTCTCTGCTCGTAGGTATTTGCCATAAATTCTCTGCAACAAGAGAAAAAGTCAAAAAGCCCCATAAGCTTCAAGAATCACTACAGTCCAAGAGTTTTGACACCGTTACTTCTATAGCATTTCTGTGATTATTCATTTCTCACTATCATGGACATGACTGTGCTGCTGCTCACTACTGTTGAATGCAGCTTCTTATACTGAGGATCACCTAAACATCAAGAAATGGAGCACACATAAAAGGACAACATAGGTGCTTACACGTCATTCTTGGAGAGAAAAAATAATAATCAGGTATCTGAGGATGAAAATTTTAGAACTGAATTAGTATCTGTTTAGTCAAAATAAAGTACAGTGAATACAATGAAAAATAGATCCAAATCAAAATTTAAAAAGCAGCTGTAGTTAGTATGTGCGGAAAAAAAAATCTTCCTACCCTTAAAACAGCATTTTCAGTATCTGATCCCAGTTCTCTGAGGAAAGCCTCACTCCTGAGCTCTGCTCTTAGCTTGGAGAGCTCAGCATCGGCTTGTTTCAAAGATTTCTGCAGCGACAGCCTTTCTCTGTTCCACATTTCCTTCTCAGAGGCAACAAGAGTATCAATATTAACTCCAACGTCTGATGAGTGCCTAGAAGACTGAAGACAAAGGGAACGGAATTTGAATGACATAATTTGGAAAAGCTTAAGCTGTGTCATCCTAGTCATTGTTTTGGTGGAGAGCTCATAAAATTAATCAGAAAAACTACCCACTGGTTGGATCTGAGGCCACTCTTGCACTCTGACACCTCAAAAGCAGTGACTTTAGGAGCCTGATCAATGTCCCAGAAAAATACAGCTTCTCTAAAAAATATTCCCCTCAAGTGGATCATACTAGCTTCATGATCTTGAAGCTATCTGGATCGATTTGCTGCTTATCATGGTGACAAGATACAGATAAAAAAGAAAGGCAGAAGGCATTTAAAAGAAAAGAGTAGTTAACAAAAAGAAGCTGGGTAAAATCACTAAGTTTTACACTTAACAGAGTGAGTTGAGACATACTGAGCACTGAACAAGAATAACTCACACGCATTTACTCTGTAGAGGGAAGCCAAGAAAGACAAACAGCTTGATCACTTTCAACTGGGTGACTAGGACAAGGAATTATGCTTTTATGTCTCTATACATAACTCATTACATCAGCACCACCAAAGACATACATAGTCTGCAGAAGGTTGTCTGTGCTGGTGTCTTCTCAGCTCTTCCTCCAGTTTCATAACAGCATTCCTCAAATTATTCTTCTCTTCACTCAGTCTGCTGACAAAGCCCGTCAGCTCAGCATTTTGCCTCAGCAGCCTCTCAGTGAGTGAGCTGGATGGAGTCCCTGGCGGCAGCACCAGCTTCAGCTACAAGGAAGAAAGAAAACCAAACACAACTTCTATTAGATCCAAGTTGCCAATCTGAAAATAACTGGCTTAGAGTGAAAAACTTTTGTAGATAATGACAATAGCTTTGTATCAACTTGTATATAAAAAACTTCGGTGTACATGTAAATCGCAGATTAATGTGACTTTCTTGTCTATACTTATCCTGTACATTACAACAGAGTCTTTTCATACAAGCTCAACTGTATCAGCTATAACAATTTGCAAAGTTTTCTACTATGTGTATGTTTATCTAACTTAGAGGAAAAGAAAAGCCTCAAAGCTTTTTTCAAGTTACATTGAAAACACTTCCTTAAAATACAGGTAAGGATCAAACCAAGCTCACTTAAAAATCAAATATTGCTGAATGCTTTGCAACAGATAACCTCACTTCATTTTTTACACAGGTGCACATTGCTCAATCTTCAGTGGCCTTTCCTTTGGTAAATACAGGGCAGTTTAAGTGAATGTGTTGTGTCAACACAATGCAGTAAATACTAAATGTCGCTTTTACTATCAGGAAGTACTGTGAAAAGTTTCCTCAGGTACAGGATTACTGCTGAATGGAAAATATATTTTCTTAAAGAAAAAGCCAAGAGACACAGAAATTTAAAATCAAACTGGAAAAGTTTTAATTTGAAAGTTGAAAAACCACTTTTAAAGTATTACAAATTGAAAAAAAATAAAAGGAAGGAGGTTTTTACCCCTTTACTTTACCAGCTTCAATCAGAACACTCACTGGAATTTTCCTTTATAAAGTAAAGACCTGAATAAGTATAGGCTTACAAACTCCTTACTGTGGTTTCTGCCCACATATCATCATCCAAACTCTCCCACCAAAGTTACAGCATTGACTCTCACCTCTTCCAGACTGGACAATCCAGGCAGTATTTTCAGTTCTGAAATAACTTCTTCAATAGCATTTTGTACTGCAATGAAGTCTTGATCATCTGCTGTTTCAAACTGCAATCTGAAACAGATGGGACAGTTTCAACAGCAGATCAATTCTGACACCACAAGCCAGACTAACAGGACTTTCTGCGGATTCCCATGCGCTGGATCTATTTTAAGTCACTTCAGCAACATTACTGGAGACAGGGCAACGTTTTAAAGACTGCTCAGTGACTCCAAACAAAATTGGCTTGATTTTAAAAAAAGTGTATAAAACAGTTTCTACTCCTTTGGGATGCTCTACATGAACCACACTTAAAATAGTGGTTCTGCTTCCCACAAATCTGTTGAATCTGTGTGATCAAAATCTTAGGGTATATCCACATACACCCATCCTGCTTCACCCAAATGTTTCAGAAGGAATGTTTAATTTTAAATGACCATCACAGCAAAATAAAACCAGGTTCAAACCTCCCATGACATTTTTTAATCTTATGGAGATAACAGCCCCCCCAAAAATAAGAATCAGGATCAGTTTCACTTGACCATCATTTTTTTTCCCCAAGGAGGATGATTCAGAACAATAATCCCTATATACGTCCCCTTATACATGATTAAATGTTTAATTACTATTTCAAATTCATCTACCTACCCCATACCCAGATAAACCTTATCACTTTTCAGAGAAAAAAAAGACAATTTTGCTGTGCCTTAAAAAGAACCCCGTTAAAACATACAGGATTTACAGCAGCACTTGATACTCTGTGATCCTGTCTTCCATCACTATATCTCAAGTTACAGCATACACTATAAAACTAGAACAACCTTAAACTCAATTAAATCCTGCAGTCTGTGAATTATGATTCAAACCAAACACATTAGCTTGCTGGTTGCTATTAACAAAACCAAATAGCTGAAGACTGGTCTAACCTGCTTTCAGCTTTCCAAGCCAACTGCTTCAGCTTTGGAGATACGTTTTGCAGCTTTTGTCTGACTTTTTCCAGAATTTCAGTAGCAGCAGAGAGATCTCCTGTCAGTGTGCGGTAAGTCAACTCATTTGTCTCAGCTCCTTCCATTTTTTGCTGGAGAACCCAATTTCTTGTTCTGTCATTGGGTGTATCCCAGGTAGTCTGGAAAGAAATATGTATTTTATATATACATATATATATTTTTATATATATACATATATAATGTATGTGATCCAGTGCTGTAAAATGAAAACATATGATTCTGAAACACACTCAGAAACTGAAGAACAAATAATTCCGACAGAGAAAGAAGTTTAGTGTTACTACAGCACTGCTGTAGTGCAGCACTAAACTATCATACATGAAAGGTCTAGTGTCTTTCTTGACTAAGATCTAGCAATCATGGAGCTACAGTGAGAATCCAGTCAAAAAACTCAGTCAGCAGGAAGTCACCAAGCCTTTCTGCTTCTTCCATCAGCAACTCCTTTACCAGTTGTGCATGGAATTTGGGCAACTGGACCTATGTGTTTTGGTAACCAAATCATAGTCAGAAGAACAGGGACTGAAAGAGACCCCCACAGTCATGGAGGTCAGTCCACAGTCACAGGCAACCACACCACTGATGCTACCACAAGCAACACGATGCACTGAAGAGGTGCAGCCTCCCAACACTGCCATGGAAGAACTGCAATCATTCACAAAGAAACCTGAGTCCATGGCTCTGCCTTTGGCTGTTTGCCCTGCAGTGTGGTACCGAAGAAAAAAGTCAGTGTGTTGCATATGTCACAGGAAACAGCAGGAGATTCATTATTTGAAATTCCAGGCAGATCCTGGAAAACAGATCAGACTATCTGCTGATGAGGAGGGGAAAAAACCCCAACAGCTGCTGCTAACCTGACCCAAGGGAAGACTCTTTGCTGACCACAGTGCTGGCAGTTCCCTCTGTGCAGAAGAACAAGGTGCACAAAGTGAGCATGGCAGGAAGGCTGCTGCTGTCACAGTTACCAGTACACTCAACATCCTGCCTCTAGCTATGGGTAGTTTCCAATGCTTCAGAAGATAAAAGTAGCCAAATTAGATGAAAGGAAAAATTTCCTTCCTGGCTCCACATACGGGCAACTGGTAAAAAGAATGATGTCAGGATGGGCAAAAACATGGTCAGCAAAGAGGCAAGCAGCCTCCTGTCAATCCTCTCTGCGACTATCCACAAATCACTCACCCAGCAACACTCAGCTTTTACAGGCAAGTTTCTAAAAAAGTTCTAAAAGTAATTTAAAAATAATTTTAAAACTTTCCTGACCTTTTATGAGAATGAAAAACATAGAGGAAACAGTTACCACTTTCATTCATCTAAAAATTAGGATAATTCTTAAATTGATTTTTTACCTTGATTTCTTTCTTCTGTTTTGTTTGCTAATATATACATATGCTTGTTTGATTGCTTACTCATTTATTTACTGAAGCTGTTGGAAAACCACTTACAATGTTTCAAAGACCCCTTGCAGTTTATGAACTAAAGATTAAGGGCAGTGACCTGGGACATTCCTGAGTAGGAACAGCTCATTCCTGCAACTGGTTGCAAGGAATGTTCTTCTCCTGAGACACAAAGTGTGTACATACATCCAGATGCATTTCTCCTGCTCATGCTCCTCCTTATACACTTCTGTAACTTCACTTTCAGGAGGAAGCAGGTGAATATTTTTAGGCAGCAAACTGGAATGCTTTCCCTTTTCCCTTCTCTGCCTTCCCTTTCCCATTCTCAGGTGCCCATGGTCTGTAATCTGCAGGCTATTTTATAGATTGAGTCAAGGCATAGTAATACTCAATTGAGCAAACCAATTAAAGCTAAATTTCAATATTACACATTACTTTCAAGTCTACCATACCTCATTTGGGTTGTGGCTTGGTGTCCTTTCAGCTTCCTTTCTTCCTCCATTCTCCTGCTCTTTTTTCTGTAGATCTTGGATTATTTCCTGCAACTTCTTTGTTTCATTCCCTAATCTATGAACTTCTTGCTTCTTTTGTCCAAGCTGCCATTGCAGGTCTTCTACTTTGGACTCCAGTTCATGGAGTTTCTTCTGTACTATTATGTTAGCATCTTGTTCTGCTTGTAATGCTTGCCTCTGGATCTGCCTTTCTTTTTCCATTTGCTGTCTCACTTGCACAGATTCCAGTTTATACTTCTCCATCTCACTTACTAACTCCACTATACGGTCATGCTTTTCATCCATTTGCTTCTGTAGCTCTTTAAGCAATTCCTCAGATGGATTAGGTGTTCCAGCTTGCCCCTTATCTTCAGCACTTTGAAGCTGAGCACATAGCTCTTTTTCCCTTTCTAGGGCACTGCTTATTTCGAGAGCTCGAACCTTCTCTGATTCAAGAAGCACCTGCAACTCAGAATTACGGCCTCGCTCACGTGACAGCTGGGCAGCACTGAGTGCTTCTTGGGATTCAATTTTCTGTTGCAGATCAGTTGACAGCTGTTTCTCTTGCTCCAGAAGTTTAGTTAACTCTAAGTTCTTTTGCTTTTGATCTTCAAGAGAAAATTTTAAGTCCTTTCAAAAGAAAACAGAAGAACTGATTTAAGCCATTTGGGCATACTTTCCATTATCTTCTGCAAATTGCAAATATGCTACCTCTACACATGCTGCTTTTAACAGGTTTTGCTATTCACAATTAATGTGACAATACTCTGAATGCTGCAGTTACATCTGATACTATACATCTGATAGTAAAATACATTACAGGTGTCTTTATTCTAAAATCAGATTATTTCACAGAAGAATCTTTGTAACACATACTTTATAGTGAGATACAAGCAGCTGTAGTTCTGAAGACAGCCAGCTGCTTTTACTTTCTAAAACTGTGAAAATGATTTCTGAACTTTGGATTTCAAGATGTGAATAAATCTGTGGTGTTGAAGTTATTGCTTTTTTGTCTTTTGTCTTGTACCAGCATACCTGCTCTCCCATTCACTATAGGAAATACTGCAGAGGTACCAAGGAAGATACTTACGAAGCATTTTCTCCTAAAGTAAACTCCCCATTTTGATTTTCATGAGGTGAAACTGCTGACTTTTTAAATGGTGACAAACAATATGTCTCCTTAAATCACATTCTTAAATACTATCTTTTATGAGTTAGGCTGTGATGGGGGCTGGGCGTAGCCCTATTAGCAGTGTCCTGTCCCCTTTTTACCTTGGGCCTGAAAAGCACGGTAAAATTCCTATTGATTTAAATGGGATGTGCATCAGGCCTTTTTCTTACTTTGCCACACAGCTTCTATACATTTTTCTTCAGCTCTAGATGATATAATACTACAGTTGAAGGCAGAACATGAAGCATGCATTGGACAAAAATGTAAGCTGAGATGAAATGTTAACCAAAAGAATATTTTCATGCTCCTTGACGTTCCAGGCCACTTGGGATTACGGAATACCTCAAGCTCTTCTCTTCCTCTTTCTTCACTGCGTTCCATTTTAGCTTTTTCCTTTTCCAAAGCCCACTGTAGCTCTCTTGATTTTTTCTGTTCGTTGGCCATTGTATCCTTGAGAATATCTAGCTCAGCTGCTTTTTCTTTAACTTCAGTCCTAAAAAAGAAATGGACAATTTTTACATTAGGCAGTGGCTCTAATCCTATCATGATAAGGTCAGTTACTTAGTTTTTATTCCATCCTGTGCACCGAAAACACTGCTAGACTAGCAGAGTAACAGTAAAAAGCTTATTTAGAAAGACAAGACTTAACTCAAAACCAAAAGAGTTGCGTAACTCAAGAACAACAGAAAGTGTGTTCATTCTGCTAACTTTGTAGCTGCCACTTGCGGGGGCTCAGAGGCAGTTAGGGTTCAACCTAATCCAGTCACTGGCCAAAATCTTTAAGAATGCTGTGGAAGTGCATTTGCTGCCATGTTTCTCAAGGGAAAAAAATATATTGGGGGAAAAAGAAAAATCTATGACCTGAATTTTCATTTTGTGCAAATCAATTTTGCATCTGTTTGCAAAAAAACTTGCTCCTGATGGTCTGTAAAGGGTATAAAGTAACCTGTGAAGTAATCTCAATTTAAACTCCAGCTCAATTTGTTATCTCTGAGCTGAACACTAAGATACTGCTCACAGGTGCATCCCTCTGGTTCAGGCATAAATAATAATGACTTTCCTAAGTGCCCAATCTGTGGCCTCTGCTATCAACCATATCAAAGCAACACTGAAGAGTATTTCATATGGAAGTACTTGCAAAGTTATCTTAACTTTGCCATTTTTTCCCATGTTCAGTTTTAAAAACCTTTAACAAATATGGTCTACTTATTAGCTTGTATACAGTAGTCTAATGTGGCAAAGTTTAAAAAGGAACTTGATAATTAATAAACCATTAAATCAAATTATGAATTGAAATACATTTTTTATCAAATGTAACAAGTCTATTTTTGCCAGGTAGGTTTTACAGAAATACTGAGAAGCACTTATACTACATGAAATCAATGCCCTTAATAAAATTAGTATTATGATTTCAGATAAGGAAAGATAATCTTCACTGTCAACACAGAAAGCTTGGCACTGAAAGCCACACCTGATGGTTTCTAGGTCCTTGAAGTGCTTGTGCTGTGCCTTAAGGGTTGCTTCAAGCTCCAGTTTGGCTTGTGCAAGTTCATTCTTCAGCTCTGCACCCATCATTCTCTCAGAATTCAGCTGCTCCTGAAGCTCAGCTGCTCTGTCCTTCATACTCCGCAGCTCCACTTGCATCTCCAGTATTTGCAACTGCTTCTGCTGCATGTTATACTCCAGCATTTCTAATGAGAGCACCATTAATACGGGAATTACTTCATAAAAAACCATTATGTGTTTGAGTAAAGCTTCCCCTAGCCAGCACATGACCACAAAGCTATTATTGAGTGGTATTTTAAAATAATATATTCTTTCATTAGTGAAATAAAAGCAAAACCATGCCTTTTATACTTATACCTTTCATACATTCAAGAAATCACTTCAACTCCCGATTTTCTCAAAGGCTAGAAAACGTGTGCAACTATATCAATATGCATCATCTGGGTAATGATTAACATAATTGCAGTTAGATATATTACATATGTATACTTGTGACCTAATATTTGTAACTATACACTGACAGTGAGCTTTACTTAATTTTAAAGTATACCTGTTCTCTGAACTTTTTGTTCTTCATTCTAATTGCTTCTCAGTTTCTGCATTATGACTGACTATCCAACTTAGATAATTTCAAAGCTGCTGAACCTAAACAGTGAAGCATATATATGGAAAACAGCCTCAAAATTCAAGCTCGACTTTTATAGCAATTGAACATAACTTTGTATCACTTTCAGTTTGATACAAGTCATAAGAACACAAATTATATCTTAATTTTTGCAAAAGTAGTCAAATAAGATTAAAGAAGATGAAAAGTATGCATGTTCAGAACATGCGTATCAAAATCGGAGAGCAAAGAAAGTCACCATTTTTGTCACTTACAACGTTATGAGCACTGCCTTGAAAGCATTTGGAAACAGACATATATTACCACAGAAGTCACCTTGGCTTTTTGAATCAATCTCTTGTTCTCTCTTTGGGTTATTTTTCTTACTGTTCATCTGAGCATGTAATACTTGAATCTCCATCAGCAAACTTCTTCTGTCTGCATTCTGAAGACAGTCCATTGCTGCTCTCTGGTTAGTAGCCTATTAGCATTAGAAACATTTAAAAGTAAAACTCTGGATTTTATGAGAATATCTGTGGTGTTGATAGCACATTTATTTATATATTCATAGTGCATATATATTCAAAACATTTTCAATGAAGTCAATATTATATTTGGAAGAACTGCTTTTTTAATTTCTCTACCAGGCATCAAAATCACAGACTGAAATGAGCTATTACTTTTCTGGCAAACTGCAATTTTTCTCACTAATCCTTCCATGTTGCAGAGGAGAAAACTGACCTCTCTCTGTCCCACAGCAGCCTTATCACTTTCTCTTCTCGCAACTTATTTTATATAAACAACCTACCTTTTCCCTTAGATGGTGTAATATAATTCTAATTAACTTAATGAAGTCAAGCTTAGGACAACTGTGTTTAATTCAAATTGATCTCTGAAGGCTGTATATATTCTATAACTTGTGCACCCAAAAGTTTCTTTTCCATGCCACATCATTTTTCTTTTTAAAGACACCACTTCCTTCTGCAAGTCTGACTTTTTCATCCTCAGACTGTCAAAACTACTATTAATACATATATTTAAATGGATTTATACATTTTAAATTAAAATCTAATGCAGACAAACACTTTGACTACAGTATGGTTTGTATTACCTGCTCTTGTAGTCTGTGCTCTAACTGATTCATCAACATCACTGCATCTCTTGTGCCTGTTTCTGCAAGTTCAGTTTGAAATGCAGCAAGAAGAACATTTTGTTCCCTCACAAAAAGCTGTTGAATGGCATGCAGAAGTTCTCCTCGCCAGTCTGAGACACCTTCAGGAGATTCAGTACTTGCATAAATCTGCAGTGGTATAAAAACAATTTAAAGCGCCAAACTTAAAGATTACATCATCACAACTCTATGTAAAGCATGTGTTTTCAGTGGACTATTCAGCTTTTCTTAATAACTGTGTAAATTTCATCCATCCAAATGGGTGCATTTACTGTACACATTATGAGTTTTTCAGCATTCACAAATGCTAAACTTTTAGCTTTGTTTTAGATGGAGGCAGTTTAGCTTTTTGTAACTGAAAACAAGCCCTGTGTTACTATATCACACTATTCTTTTTATTTTTATTTTTAGTATATTGCACGTCTCTTCCTAGGCTCTCACAGAGCTATATTGGACTTGATGATTTCAAAGGTCTTTTCCAACCTAGTTCATTCTGTGATTCTGTGATATTATGTATGAAAAAGATTTAATTTAAATGACATGAAGTTCATCTGCCCACTTTGCATGCTAAAGGAAATGTTGAAGTAATAGGAACTACCTACCTATATCCAAGAGTCTAATTGGGGTAATTTAACAAGCAAAAGTTTTAACAGATTAATGATTAATATGCCAATAAATAACAGCATTAAAAATTGTACTTAAATTGATACTGGAATATGCTTTCAAAATAGAATTGTTCTTAAAAGGTGGATCTATACAGTCAAAAGTTATCAATGTACAGAAGAACAAATACTGCTGTAATACCAGCTGTAATTTAAGATAGACTACTACCATAAAGTGCAATATGCAGTTTTATGGTATATTTTAAAAATATGTTGCCTTGCAACAGAATATTTAGGCATTCAAACCTGAACAGTGCATGTGTCTTAGAAGGTTATAATAAATTATTTTTTATTCAGATAGAATCTTATGACATTATTTATACCTCAGCTTCTCTATGAACTTGCATTTTTGCAATCAGGTCTTTCAAAGATGAGATGGTGCTTAGGAAAGCTTTTCTTTCTTCTAGCCAAGATTCTGGCTCTTGCTCATGAGGTAACAGATCTCTTTCACCATATGGAAATTCAGTGAGAGACAGCACCTGTATGCCTTCATGATGGACTGCTCTGAGCAAACCCTACGATAAAAACAAAAAGAAATCAGTAATGCCAATAATAACAAGATATAATAATAACAACAACAATAATTGCAATCTTATTTCATATGCATTGGAAAACTGGTACTTCTAATTTGATCAGCATAAGGAAACTACACTTCCTCATATCAAGGACAGAAGTGTCACCCAGTCCTTTAGATCTGTCAGACAGAAACTTTTTAAATAGATGTGTTTTTTGTATTTTTCCTCAGTTGCAAATAGAATTTCCAGTGTACATCTGTCAAATCAATTTTTTAATTTTTAAAATAGGTACTAATGGAAACTGACACTTTAAAAACAAATTCCTGGGAAGCTTCCAGGTGAGTGTTGCCATTCACTTTTTGAAATTACTATGAAGCTAGGGCTTTGTCACAAAACACTTTTTTAAAAATGTAATTAAAGCATGATACCCTTACTATTTATAATAAACACAATGGCTTTCACAACATAGCTATAAAAATAGAATCTATAAAATTGTGTAATATATGATCAGGACATTATTGTTAATACAATAAAATTTCAAAAAATTAAAACAGTGGTTTTGTTTCTCATAATCATAACTGAGAACAAGTCTACAGATATAAAATTCATACTTAGCCTAATTTAAAATGCAAAAATGCACATCATTGTTCAGAAGTATTTTAAAATGTATTAAAATAGTCAACACTAATCTAAATGGCTCTGTTATCAATGATCATGCAGAAGCTAATCTCAGCTTTCAATAGTATCACTTTTGTTCCATAAAAAAAAAAAAGATTGCATCTATTTTACCTTAATTTTTTTTGGAAGTAAATCTGTTGAAGTTTCACCTTCATCTATTCCTCCAGCTACTGTGTCGGATCCCTGGGTCTGAGCAAGATACATTCCTTGACTCCAGTCTGAACTGGAGTCTAAAATAAAAGGAGAGAAAAACATGAAAGCTGGATTACTGTGAAGCTTTGAAGAACAGGCATCAAAAAAGTATTTTTTATCTGTTGTTTTAACAGGCAGTTGCATGTCACTAAGGGTTCATTCTAAGCCTAGAGACTACCTGTTTTATAGTTCTTCTTCTTCAGTTTCGAAGAAGTAACAGCAAAACAAAACTAAAAAATAAAACTACAACCAAACTTAAAAATCCTAGTTTTACAAGAGAAGCAACTACTTGCATAAACACTTCTGCCAAATGACCCACTCTTAAAATGCTTAGCCTTGCCTATGAAAGGATCACTAATAACTTTTACTGCACTTGGAGAAGTCAATACCTGTCATCATCTCCCACTGCTAGGGAGCTGTAGCTTTAAATACTATCAGGAGATGATGAAGCTATGCTGAAGAGATAATATAATACCTAAGAAGGATATAGAAACTCCAGTGGGAAGAATAAAAATTAGCATCTGATGCCCCAACTAAAACCCATCTCTGCTCCAGACATTTTCCTTTTGTACCAAATTGACAGACATAGCATGCCCAGAACCTTTTGTTAGTGCAACAAGCTTCTGCTTCAATCTGGGCAGTAGCTGTTTTGATTTCTTAGAATACAAACTTTTTAATGGTAAACTTAATATTGAAAAAGCAGATTTAATTTGTAATGCTCCTGGAAATCTGTAAAAACAAATTTCTTACCACTAGAACCTCCATCTCTAGCTTGATATGGTGGAGAACGTGCTAATCCAGAAACTGGGATTCTCTGTATTTAGAAAAGAAAACAATCAAATCTTTAAACTCCACTCTCAATAAGGGAGTGACTTCTAAGGAGCAGGAAACAATGTGAACCTCTTTGTCCCATTTCTCCTGCAATCAAAGTAATAAAACCTAGTATGAGAGAGATAGCATTCTACAGGGTGACCTACACTTATCCCCATTTCACAGAACAGGACAGTCCAAGGCAGAAGCACAAGGAAGCACTTGACAGCTGAGCAAACCTGCAAACTTAAATGCTGAGAAAGGGGTTCACAACCTCTCCCAGGGCTATGGAAACACTGGAACACTTAAAAGTTTTTTCTGAGCATGTGGTGGTTCACACTTAACAGATTTTAAATGGGAATTTCTGTAGCAAGAGCAAAAGCTTGAACCGAAGTATTTCAGTAATTATAAAATAAGATACATACTTCTTTGGCTTGTAGAGTTTCTATGACTTCCTTTAAAGTATTACATTCTTCAGTCAATACTTGTACTGCAACAAACTTCTCTCTCTTCAATGCTTCGGATTCAGAGATATGCCTTGTCTCCATGTCCATGATTTCAGCAGCGTGGAGTTCCTGCATTTGGTCAATTTTTTCAGTAAATTCTCTTACAATCTCTGCAATCTCTTCTGAAGAACAACCATTTTGCAAATCAGTTTGGATTTCTGCGTTTTTAACAAGGACTGGTGAGATTTCCACAGTCTTGTCTGTTGCCAGTGAGGAGCTGTTTCCAGTTAGAGTAGACTCACTGGTTGACAAATCACACGATGTTTCTGCATCCTTCTTGCTTTCAGTTTTCACCATTTCTTTGTCCTTTCTCAGGTAATTTGCAAGCTTCTCTTCTGCTTGAACCAGGTCCTCTTTGACTTTGCACAAATCTTCCTGAAGATGTATCAGACTTGCCTCTTTTACCTGTAAATATAGAGAATCTCAAGGGCAATCCTTCCAAATACTTTAAGTAGCTAAGATCCAAGCAACCCTCTAAACCATTACAGTTCAGTTTAGTCCTATTTTAAAACAGTTAAGACACACGGTAGCAAACATTATCACCTAAGAAATATAGCTCTAGATCCACTGTTGTACTGCAGTAAAATTGAGTACTTTGGCAATGAGTGAATATTTGATCTACAGCATCAGCTCTGTTCCACTCACAGCAGGCACTGAGTGGCTGTTTTTCTCAGTGGCATTCTCAGTAAATGATTAAAACCCACTAAATTATAGCATGCGTATTTGAACAGTAAGTCCCATATAATTATTTGATTTCAATACAATAAGGAACACTCTGATTCTTACTGCTAGTTCTTGCTGAAGTTTTTTTGCCTTTTCCCTGTAACTGCTCAGTTCTTCCTTAGCAGCAGCTGCCTCTTCTTTCACTTGTTCAAGTTCATTAATAAGCACATTTTCTTTCTGACTTTCCATGATCTGTGCTTCTACCTATATGGCAACACAAACCATGGAAAATTGTAAAGAATCAAGTTTTAACAGCACTAATCACTTTCACACCAACTTACAAAGTGAAAAGACCAAAGGGTAAAACAAATGTATGTTATTTGGGTTAACACAGCTCCAGAAAAATAAGACTAAGACCATGGGAGGAAAGACTATCTTACAGTTTACTGAACTGCAAGCGTAACTTGGATACACCATACAGAAACCACAGGGAGGAAGGTAAACAGAGAGTAGGAAATGAGGTCTGATAATATTATTTAACTTATAAGACATTTATGACAGTCACTAAATTTGCATTTGGATGAAAGATCTTAGAACCTTTTCTTGCTCAGTACTGAAACTCTCGCATTCAGAGGCATCAAGCCCATTTTCAGACTATCAAACATAGTCAATTTTGACCGGTGGTTCTAAATTGAGAGGCAATAAACCACTGGTGCATGGAAATCTGGACAAATCTGGAAAAACTACTGAAGGGAAATATCTTTGGAACTGATATGGGAAAACAAGAAACATAAACCAAGACCAAAACAGATATAAATAAACAACCTCCATCCCAAGAAACCCTGTATAGACGAATTGGTATCACTTCCCTTATCATTCTGAATCCTCTCTTAGACAGTTTTTATGATTTTAAATTTTATCCCTCTGCCTCCACACCATGTAAAAGTGTACTTCATCCTATTCTATGTCAAGTCAAATTAAGAGTAAGAAATTATATGTCTAAAATCCAAAACCACCTTACATGCAAGGAAAAGTAAGGTGTTTTCAATGCAAAATGGAAACTGACAGCGGGGTTCCCCTAAGATAGCATCCTTCTCTTCTTTGTAACTGTAGGAATCATATAGAAATGAAAGTGCTACACACAGCAGAATATTCCTATAGTTATTCTCATTAAGAACCATTTCATTCATTCTACCAGGTTTTAGCGAAAACAAGCCAAAAGAAAGTGGCATCTAATTACCTGATATGTCCGCATTTCCTCTTGCTTAATATATTTCTGAATCTCTCCTTTATGTTTTTCTTGAACCTCTTCTAGCAATAGCTGAAGCTCTAAGAACCTCTCTTCTTTCACTGCAGCTTCCTTTTGTGCAACTTTTACATTTTCTTTTTCTAACTCCAAGCTACGATTTACCATGGCCAGTTGGTCTTCCATCTCACTAAGCCTCTGTGTTAAGAGTGATAATTTTGATTCTGTCTCATTTTCAGTTCTATCACACAAACCCTCTGTTTGGACATTCTTGCTTGCTTCATCCACACATTTTGAAGCTTCCTGAATTTCCTGCATGAATTTTCTCTGCTCTTGAACTGCATTTAGCTGAACCTGACTCACAAGAGCAGCAGCAACTTTCTCCATTAGTGTCTTTTCCAGTTCCAATACCCTCTTTTTAAGTGTTTCTCTTTCAGCTTTGCTTTGCTCTTTCATGTCTTTTATTTCATTGTAGGACTGGCACAGTTCTGAATCTTTTTGCTTAATGCATGCCTGAAGTTGCTGCAGTTGCATCTCCATCTTGCTAATGGTGACTCTTGCATTCTCATCCGAAGTCCTAAGCTGGGACTGATCCAGCAACTCTATCTCCTGACATAAGCCTCCTCCCATTTGTTCAGTTTTCCCATTGCTCCTGTCTTCTGGCTTTGACTTATCACCTTGGACTACTGCACACTTATATTTCTCTGTTATTCTTTCATGCTCTTTTTTTAACATACTTATTTCTTGCTTTAACTGGCTCATTTTTAACTTAGTTTCCTCAAGCTCATTCTTTGTTTGAGACGCCTCTGCATTTATGTTTTCTACTTGCTTTTCCAAAGCTTCCTTTTCTGCCAGAACTGCTTCAAGTATGTGTTTTGGACTGTCAGCATCTTCTTGAAAACCAGCAATGTCTGTTGGTACTTTTTGTTCAATAATTGCCAGCTCCTGCTGAAGCTTATCAATTACATCATTCAACTGCTCTACTTCCTCATCATTTTTTTTCTTCACACGTTCTTGATCGCTTTTCAGACATTCTACCTGGGCTTCAAGCTCCCGTATATGCTCGTTTTGCTCTTCAATTATCTGGGGAAAAAAAAGCCGAACAGAAACACTCAGATAATTTTTGTCCTGGACTTCACAGAAACAGTTTAACCAAACATTGAAAGATCTCGTAAAAGAAAGTTCTCTGAGAATTTCTTAATGTGATGTCTCTTCTAAAGCTTTATGAGAATCGAGACATCTTCAGACAGGACTGACTAAGTAGCTCATGACCTTATAGAAGTGAAAAATAGTTATTAAAGCATCAGATGAACCGGAAAGCATTTGTAACATGCTGGCTTCTAATAAATGAGTAGAAGCAAAAAATGGAATGACTGGTGTTAAAAAAAATCTAAATTTAATAAAACCTTGTTAAATTGCAGTGGGAGCAAATTTCATTTGAGTGTAGAAGAATCACAAAAAAATTTCTCTTTACAAAGACAAAATAAAGACAGACCAGATAATAAGTAGTAAGTCTACTTATTCACTTTTTAAGTGAATGTTTAGAGATCTGAAGTGAACAGTGCTTCTACATGGAAATGTAGAAGGCAGAAGAAAATATGTCAAAAATATTTGCAAATACATACAATAAAATCAGTTACGATATCTAAAACAGGTAAGAACTCTAATATTAGAATATGAAGAAAACATGCAGAAAAGAGAAAAGATTAATAAATTCATTACTCAAATAGCCATGTTTTTTCCTTTATCACTTAATACTTCACTATACTTAGTTAGTTAAATAGAATAATAAGATGACTTTGATTATGCATAATATGTACAAAAATAAATGTGGCCATATAAATTAGAAAGGCTTGTTTGCCAACCAAGACCTTAATTTTAAAAATCCACAAAGACTAGAGGAAGCTCAAAAACACTAAATAAAATCTGAACAAGTCATATCATAAGATAGTTTGGGTTAGAAGGGACCTTAAAGATCATATAGTTTCAACCCCTCTGCCACAGCAGAAGAAAGCACAATGATCCTGGTGATTGCTATCAACTCAGCATAGCAGTTTCTGTTCTTCATAACATAATGGAATCAAGGCCCACAGAATGCAAATACAGTAATTAAAAGAAAAGCACTTAGTGGGATGAAGATGTCTAGGGGACTTAGAAAAGGGATTAACCTAAGAATAATCTATTAATATTTAATAATGCCCTCATAATCAAGCAGTGTAATTATTTAATGTCCTGGAAAATAAAACCAAGTCAGAGGACGAAATTAAGAAAATTAAGCTTCATGTAACAAGAGGAGAACCAATCATTAAAATGAATTTTAACTGAATCCTAGGTGTTTTTCTCAAGGCAAGAACTGTAACTCTATTACTGGAGTCACTGTATAGAGCAGAACTGTTCTGGATTCCTGAAGTATGATACTTCCTAAATCCAGTTTTTCCAAATCCAATTCAAAGTTTTGTCATTATTCACTGAATTTCACTATAACTGCATTTTGCACATAAAGACTCAGTGAAATTTTCCAGCTCAGTCAGAGTCCTATTTTAGTGGAGTCCATGTCCTAGTAGAACGTTAGCCGAAATGTTCCGTCAATTACCGAGGGATAATAGAAATTCTGTTCTTAACTTGCTTTTGAGTTAAAGCTTATGACTAATAAATGACATTTAAAAGTCAGAATGCAAAATTCAGCCACTGGAAAAAATCAGTGTGTTTTATCTGTATAAAATGAAAGTAAGCCAAAAGAAGATGAAGCTGATAATCAAAAAATCACATAACTGAAAAATAAGAGAAAGCTACAGGTGTTAAAGCTCAGTAAATAAAAGATGAATCTGCTTCTTTCTTTTTTCTTCTCCACTTCTAACAAAAAACAGCATTTTTTTTGCACCTCCATGCTTGAAACTAGATAAAAGATGCTGCCAACACTGGTATGAGGACAAAGCATTCACACAAGCTCATGGAGCTCAGAAGTTCAACTGCTAAAAATGCATTAAAATCCAACATGATCCAGCAGGTGTCACTGGAGCATAACACCGAATGTTAGTCATGTGAGGGAAGATGCTAAAATGAATGTTGAGATTGAAATCAGCTACCTACATACTATTAAATATTCAGAAGTATCAGAAGAATAAGGAATGAAGAAGAATTTAAAACAAAAACTCAAGCAGAAATAAGGCAGAGTAATCAAAAAGAAAAGCAAGCAAAAAGCATCTGTCATAAACGAGACTAAAAAGGAAAGAGAGATTAGGTTTAAAGCATTGCTTGAAACTGAAGCATCTGAATTTTTAAATTAAGGCAGCAATAGAAGATAATGCAACTGGTGGGGGAGAGAGTGTTTTTTTCCTTCAAACAGTCAGCAGGACAAAGTTGGACTCTGAAAAGGATTTCAGAAGATGTACCTTGTTGTCAGTTGTGACTTCAAGTTGCTGTTGAAGTTTTGCTATTTGTTCATGAAGATGATATATTTCCTGATCCTTTTCTTGCATGATGTGAGCGAGCCTCCCAGCCACTAAATGATGGTCCTTTATGGCAGCATCTTCAGATTTCTGGATAGCTAGTCCTAGTATTTCCATTTCATCCTGCCAAACAACAACAACAAAACATGTTACAGCTGTACATAACATTTTCTGCATGTTCTTTATGAGTATTTCAACTGTAGGAATTAAAATAAACAAATTTCATTGAATGACAAGTAACCATATGAACTTTTTAATATTTTAGCAAATTGAACAGTGGAATGCTTGAGAATGAATTTAATGTCTTGGCATTTTCAAAGAACTTATTTCTGCGTAGGAAGGAGAATAAATCTTCAGGCTTCTCTGTTGCACAGTTACCTTAAATAATTTGTTTTCTTGTTCAAGTTCCTGCAAGTGTGTAGTGGACTCCTTTCGCTGAATTTCTAGCTGCATGTGCAATTGCTGAACTTCTTCATTTTTATTTTCTAGCTCCTCTCGAAACTGCTCCAATTGTTCCTCAAGGTTTGTGACCTATGTTTCCAAACAAAAGGAGCAGGAAAAGGAGTAGGCAGCCATACCAAAACTTAATCGTTATAAATTTCAAGTACAATGTCTACAGCAAACTGGTTTGCTATGCACAAACAAAAGAAAGGGTACTTGGTGACATTCTGAGTCCTCAAACTGAACGGAATTTAAACCACCACTAAAAAAATCAGCTGAAATCGCCATGAAGGTTTTCTTAATTGGGCTGAATTCTTATTTCAGAAACACTCTTGCAAATCATAAATAATAACATAGAACAACAACTGTCATGGATCATGGGAGAATTTCAAAGGGATTTGGACTGCTGTCTCTCTAACTGTAAAAAATTTCACCTGTATAGTTCACTAAACTCAACAAAAAGCAAAAACTGACAAAACAACATGTAAATGGAAAGATGGAACTTTTCACAGGCATTTTACCTCCTTTTCCTTTCTGTCCACAGCTTCTCGTTCAGCTTGCAGTTGTACTTCAAGAGGTAACTCTCCCTTTACTATGATGGTGCCAAACTGCTTCCTTTCCTCCACCTTTAAACAGAAATAATATTAATAGTTATCAGATTAAAAAAATACTCTATTTTGGTCTCAAGAAAATAAGAAAGTAGCAAATCCTTAAAAAATTTCAACCAAGCAATACCTTTTGCAAGTGGTCTGCACTGATGATTAAGGCTTGTTCCAGTTCTCTTATCCTGCACTCTAGCTTCTCAATTTCTTCATTTCGTTCTTGTATATCTCTCTGAAGTTGCTCCTTAGAGAGCAAAAGCTCACTGCATTTGTCTGTTTTCTCTTTGAGATGATTTGTTAACTGTTCAACCTGGTGACAGTATGGCAAGATTATTATATTGTACTGCACTGGAAGGGCTCCCTAGCAATAGCAACACCGTGCATTTTTGACAGGAAAGAAATATTCCTCTTTTTCTCCCATAACGAAACTCCTACTCTTTAGGTGAAACAGAATGTACAGTCAGAATACTGTGGTACTACATCCAACAAATACAAACAGCATTATTTAAAAAATGGTATGTTCTGTGCCACACTGCCTGCTCTCTAAAACTGATCTTGTCCTTCTGAAGCCTTCATACTCTGTAGTCAGTTCAAAGCAAGCAGCACAGCATCCCTATGCAGCCCACTAGAACAATGCCTTTAACATCTATGGATGGAATGTCTTGACCCTATTGTCAAGACAATTTGGTCAATATTGTCAAGATGCTATTTGGTCTGAGGAAAATCATAGTTCTAAAATCTGTGACAGAATTATTCAGAAGAAGGAGCTGATTTGTGACATACAGAAATATCCTAAAACTCACTGAGTCTTTAATGTTGAAGAGAATAGCTATACTTAAATGACAAAAGACAGGAAGCTTTGTTTTCTTGCTGTGTTCCTTAAATCGGAGCAAACATGTCATGGATGTAGTAATTTCACTTTCTATGGGGGACAAAACATCCAAATAAAACATTCTGAATCTCAGTAGGTCAGATGTATGTATCTCAGAAACAGCATATTAAAAGATTTACTGAAGTAGCAGAGATAGTAATATATATTCGTTTCTAGCTGTTTGTCAGCAATTATTAATTGAAATTACAGATAAGAAAGACACATAACAAATCCACAGTATGATGTACAGAGTTAAGACCTGAGTAATTGAGCAAGAGACAGGGAAAGTAGCATTTGTGCCACTCAAGAAACTGATTTCAGTATTTACAATTAAGAAATTACGATGTAGCCAAAAGGTAGAAGACTCAAAGCATTTCAAGAGATAGGAGAGTAGAGGACCAGAACATAAAGCTGACAGGATGGTATTATTGACGTTATCCATCCATGAGTAACATCACAGTCTGAAGTGACCTCAGAGATGTCCTGAGAGAGAAATGGAAAAATAAAAATCAAGTCTAGAGCAGACTCTATGACGACCCTCCCTGGAATAAGTTGACAAAGCTGAAACAACAGTAAGAAACAAATTAAGTTTTCAACTGAAAATGCTCAGGGCATTCCCTCAAAGCAGAAGAGGATTTTAAAAAATGTGCAACTACAAAAAATAGAACAGCGCTCACAAAAGCACAATAAACAATGAAAATATGTATAGTTACAATATTTCAAGGAACACTGTGACATCAAAATATACTATATGTACTGCATTTGATAAGATAAATGTAAATCTAATACATTATTGAAAATCCTGTCTATAATTTCTAGCATATCACATTTAACATCACCCATATCTAAACCAGCTGCTACATCTGTGGTGCTTGCAGACATTATCTTGCTGTTTTCCACCTACCAAAAAATTCTAATTCGAAAACATCAAATACAAATCTCAAAATTTTAATCACAGTTAAAGCTGTCTTTCATTTTACAGCATGCTTTCAATTTCCATTGTAGCATATCTGCCAATTTAAGAGTATACACATATGTGTATATGTACATATAAATCAGGATGATTTTTACATATAGATTCCTAGCTAATAGGACAATTTTTATTATGCTATCAAATTTGAACTTTTTTTGGGAGATTTTTTTTTTTTGGTGAGAATTTTAACTGGAATTCATATGCTATCCATGCCACAAATAATAAATAAACATGTAACAAAATGAACCCAAAATGAACATCCTGGATTCAGGAAAATTAATTGTGCTAAAGCCACCTCCATCTGTGTAGTATGTCAGCAGGAGAGAAATGTGCACACTCTTGGCAACAGAAGGAAATAGATGCAGAATTTCTGTATATGTTTTGTTTAACATGTACCCAGCTAATTCCAGACAATTCTTTGTTCACAGAGGCTGATGACAACCATATCCCATAGTACTGATGGAACACTTTTGTCATATTTCATACAAACCTTTGCACTAAAAAATATTTAGAAACCCAATGAAACACAGTTCTAAACCTGCAAATTCTAAATAAAAAAGTACTTTGACACTCACATCTTGCATACAGCAATTTATGTCCTTTTACCGTCTGTGGTCCTAAACTATATCCTAGAATCATAGAATGGTTTGGGTTGGAAGGGACCTTAAAGATCACCTTATTCCAATGCCACAGGCAGGGACACCCTCCACAATTTTATATAATACAGAATACTAGATACTGCTAATATTTAAGAATTGAATTACAGCAACTGAACTACTCCAGTAAGACCTTTGATTTGAAAATGACAGTCTAACCTAATAGAAAGCACATTTTAATACTGAAAATCAAGCAAGAAAATCATGCAAAAGTATCAGCCTTGATCAAAAAGCAGCACACAAGAGAACCCACAAAAAATAAAATGTTATTTAATGGACTAACAGTTCATCAAGCAAAATCTGCAAAAGCATTATAATAGATAGCATTTACACTGCTGCCACTTCTTGATTTTGCTGAGTCTAAG
This sequence comes from Oriolus oriolus, assembly GCA_013400235.1. Classification (NCBI taxonomy): domain Eukaryota; kingdom Metazoa; phylum Chordata; class Aves; order Passeriformes; family Corvidae; genus Oriolus; species Oriolus oriolus. Next base: position 1,845,342 of record VXBT01001127.1, on the reverse strand, counting down.
AGTTTTCTGTGATTCCCTTGAGCTGCTGTTCTGCAGCCACTACATTTGTTCCAGTGCCAACAGACTTTCACTGGGGAGGTTCAGGTGTACACAGAGAGTGCTACATCATCTCTGGTGTTAAACCTCAGTAACTCAGTTCCCTCAGTGGTGTAGCTGTGCTATAAACAGGATGTCAAAAAACTATATAAGAACATGTAAAATTGCTAAAACAGTCTTGAATGCTGCCACAAACTTTTGAGAACAGTGGATTTTCTAAATTAAGTTATAGGAGAGAGCCTTATTGAAAGTTAAGAAGTTCCTGTATGTCTGCTACTAAAACCAAACAGCCTAAAAAAACCCCCAAAATACAGTTCACCACTTTCCTGCAACACCTTCAATCTCAGGGGATTTACTTTCCTGGCTTGCAAATGGATACAGACTAGGCACACCATAAAATAGCTTCATTATAATATCTTAACAGCTGCCAACTTGTCACTTACATTCATTGAGTACAAGTAATAAAATGTGTTACCTCTCTGGTTTGATGTTCATTGACAGGCTGACTCCTTTGTGGAACCTTAAGCTGTTGTTCCAGCTTCTGTATCTCTTGCTGGAATACATCTCTCTCATGCTCTCGGTCAATTGCTTGCTCCTGAAAGTTAAGAAATTACGTGAATACACCATCTGATTTAAAAACAATCCAAGTTAAGTGTCTTATTACTTCTTACTTGCATTAATGTGAACTTGGTAACAGTATGTCAGTATTTTTAAGGTAGAAGGACCTACTGCAGCTACCATTAACATCTTTTAAAATGTTATTAAATTCCTGGGCTGGAACCTACAACACTGCCTATATTTGCCATCATCTGCCTATGTTTGCTCAAAATCTGCAAAAAATTAGCATTTCCCCCTGAACCCAACCTCAGTACCAGTGCTACCTACCCACCTTCATGAAATCTGCCTTTCATCATACTTACATCTAGAAATTTTCTTGTTTTCTCAAGTTGCTTCTCCAGGGCCTGGTTTTGCTGCCTTAAGTCCATTAGTTCTGCATTCTTCTCTTGTTCTAGCTCAATGAAACGATTGACCTGTTCTTCCAAGTCTATTTCCAAGACTTTAACTTGCTTCTGAAGATCATCATACTCTTTTTCAGCTTGACGTTGCACTTCAATTTTTTCCTTCATTAGCTTTTCTGTTTCCTCCAGTAATTCTGAGTATAATAAAAGCATCACTACTTTTAGATATGAATAGTAAGCAATGTAAGTAAAGCAAAACCACTCCCCAAGGTATCCATGCTGTAATCTACAGAAGGATGTGAACTGGCTTGGGTTTTTACTATTTTTCTTTTTTTGAAAATATATTTTCCTCTGAGAAATTATCAGGATAATGACTGAAGCAAATTCATATCAAGATTACTATAGTTTAGTTAGTCTTCAAAGGACTGTTACTGAAGTTGTATCAGATCACTCCCTCGTTTAAGTTTCATATCAATTAAAAGGCCATTGTACAATTGAAAAGAAAAGAAAATGCATGGGGTCAAACCACAGCTAGAGTCAGCACAGGAGTTAACAACGATGCACAGAAAACCCAACCCTCTTCTCATCCCCATTGCCAGTAAAATCAGTCCACTCCCAGAGTTCATTATTTAATGTGATACATACAAATTATTCAAGGGAAATACTGAAAGCCTTAGCAAGGTTGCTGGGCAGACAGAGAGGAAAATTACTGACCTGCAACTGGAGCTTGACAAATCAGTGACTGCATGAATGCCCAATTTTGAGTCATCATGAAAAAGCCAGCAAGCACATATACAGGAAAGCCCCAAACCACTCTAAGACTCTTAAGCCACAGCCCACTGAAGTACCTATTAACTAACCGTTCAAACCCCTTGAGGTAAAACCCAAACGGCAAAGTGCACTTTCTTTTGGAGATCTTAAAAACAGGATTGATATTTAGACAGAAACAATAAAATTTACTTTCACTAGAGAAGAAAGATCCTTCAGGCACCATCATCTTACATCGTATTTAACCAATTCTCATTTCTAGGTAACCATTATATATCAATATAATAAAATGTTTAATTATCACAGTGAATGACTCAGCTGTATTTGGAAACAAAAAGAAATAAAAGACTACAAAAATATCTCTCCAATACCATCTAAGTAACTGTAATTCATAGGTGAATAAGATGATGGTTATTGATGAATTTGCTTATTATGTTTAGAAATCAAAAGAAATGTTGTTAGCAAAACGTTGAACTGAGTATGAAACACAACATCAAAGCTGCAGGCCAGTAAGAATTACAAGTAACGTCAGTAAGCCAAAAGCCCAATAATCCTGATTAACAATGTCAGTACGTGTAAGTCTTCCACCCAGTTACAGATTGGCCATGCAACATACAAACACACCTGCTTGGGAAGCTGCATCGATTGCAGCATCTACTAGGCCTAGGAGAATAGAGAGAGAGAAAACAAAAAAAAGAAGCAAAGTAATTCACATGCCAGCTATAGTTTTCTTGTGGTGCAACAATGTAAGAGAAAATGAAGCCAAAGATAGATGTGGCATTTAATGACAAAGTTGTTGAGATAACTTAGGGAATGTGACAAGTTATTCTGGTATGCATGATATAAGTGCCTACACATACTTATAGAATTGTCTATCCTTACAGCTCTTATACATGAAAATAACTTTAAAATATTTAGAAGCCTAAACCATACAAAAAATAACTAAAGTGGAATCGGAGAAAAGGATCTTCTTTACTACAGAGTAGGAAGCAGCAGGTTGTTCTTAAAATTTCGTTGTTAGAGAAAACTGCAGGAAATGGCAAATACACAAGATGTGCAATCTATAAAAACAGCAACATTATAAATTGGAATAAACTTCTAGAAATTAAATAAAATGGTAACTTCATCCTGCTGTTTACAATGTAAGCACTGCAATTCTTGAAAGACCAGTACTTCTTAAAACACTAGTGTCCTAATTTTCTTCCCCTCTCAAACAGGAAATATTAATTTCAGTTATTAGTTTAAGGAAGAATTAAAAGACACATTTACTTCATGAGGGTAAATGGTTTTTTTGAGTAAGCAGTTAGTCAGATTACATTGACATGGTATATATCTGAAATTTTCACCATGAGAACTGAAAGCTTTCATTACTGGTAGATAAAACGCTTTCCTTATCATGCAACTGTTGTACTATTCTTCCCTGAAAGAGGAATTTATTAGAAGAGTATCTTCTGTGCCTAAAGTAAATACAGGCATCACATGTAGTGCAATCATGTTCTGGTGGGTATGCTTCCTAGTCCGTCTTTCTGTTTGGAAAATATTTAGACAGTATTTTTATCCACTGTTGCTATTCCATCTCCAGTGATAATCTAAATAAAAGAAGATTTTTGGGGATAAAGCTTTTTCTGGCTTAAAGAACAACTGTAATTTCTCAACACTTCCAAAAATTCATTCATTTCTTGTTTAAAAATCAAGAAAAGTTATCATGCTAACATTAGGCAACAGGTGTGAAAATATCACATTTGGCCCTATCACATTTTTATTAATGATCACACAGCCAATGGGGAGAAGCTTTTGCCAAGACCACTTATTATTTTATTTGGAAGTATAAGAAAATCTCATAGAAAGATTGTGATGAATACATACGCTGCTCTACTGGCCCCGCCTCTGCTCTCATGGCGTCCTTCTGTCTGGAGAGTAACTCCTTTTCTTCCCGGACCTGCTGCTGTTCAGCCTCTAACTCCTGCAATTTGTTACCTGTACACAGCAGCTCTTGCTCAAGATGGTCAATTACATCTATTTTTTCCTGGAGTTGTTTTTCCAGAAACGTTTTCTCATCTGCATAACCATCAATGAGGCCTGTAAAACATCAATTTGGAGGCAGATTTAATAGACAATCAAAAACCAACTCCTTTCTTCTGGAAGTCACTACTGTATTCTGACATGCATGCACATGTATGTTAGATGCTCAACACCTGACAGTTTCTACTCCTGTCCTTGCTATCTTTTCATGATAAACAAATTGCAGGAAAGACAGCAGAACACCAAATATAGCTCTTCATTTTTACTCAGCACAAAACCTCTGGAGCAAACAGGAACTCCAAAGCCAAGGAAAAATACATATGTAATAAACACAGGAGAAATAGGAAATTTAAATAAATTCAGTATAAATCACTATATATCTAGTCTTGAGTCAGCATTAAAATGTATTTAACTCTATCTTGAGAATGTAGAAAAACTAAAGATATTCCCATCTGTTAACAATGTAGAGCCATCTTTTTTTCCATGTTTGAATTCACAGAGAACAGAGACATATAGGACTGGATATTGAAACAGAAAATACTGAACGAGTAACATCATTTATAACACATCAAAACTTTGAGACAATACCAACTCCAGTGGTTATTCCCACCATATCAGATACTGTTCACAATGAGTACTTAACAGATTTAAAGTTGAGAGGGCATTCCCAGGTTAAATGGAATGCACACTCCCACAAAAAAGTTACGAAGAGTGAAGTCTGTAAAATCACACGTTGTGGTATTTACTTCTGCCAGGTTTTTTTTGAGATTTGTCAGAGTTCAGTGAACAAATTTGCATTAGCTTTTCTATCACATCAGATAAGTCATATCTGACACCACTAAAACACAAGAGGTTTGAAAATGTCTCAGCTGCAGCAGTTTTTGTGATAAGAAAGAAATGATCACAAATGACACATTTTATCTCAAGAGAAGACAGAGTACCATCAGATATATAATTAACTAAGACATTGTTCTGCATACCTGCCTAAGGAATTTAATAAAAGAATGTAGTTTGTCTTTGTCAGAGTATGCTCACAACTCAGTTCAGTGGGCAGAAATTAAATAAAAAACGTGCCAGTCATTTAGAAGTGCATTAATTTCAAATGCACCTAACTTACAACTGTGCAATATATTTATCAAGGGTTAAACTAACATCTAATTCTGTCTCTTATATTCTAGAACTGTTCACGATCCAAGTCAACATAGCCATTCTGTCCTAATATATTAGGCAATTTTACTTTATTATTGAAAATCTGTGAATAAAATTTCTATCACGACACAATATTATCCTCCAAAGAAAGCAGCTGCCTACATTCTGAAATTCTTCAATGCTAAACATTTTGTAACTCCACCTGTGTCAGAATATAAATTCTTAGGTCATTTATATCTTGTGGAATAGTTCTTCGTATTTTTGCATGTTTAGATATGTTCCAAACAATTATTTTCACTCCTAATTTAATCTTGAAGAAAAAAAAGTAGTAGTGCCTATTTCAGATTTCAATCCATATCCTCTGAATTCAGTTTTCATCCTTTCTAGTTTTGCTAAAGCTACCGAAATGTTGCAGCCAGTACTGCTGCTGCTGACACACAACATTTATTCCGTATGAACTGACAGGCCACCAACTGTCCCTCACACCACACTTCAGACACTTGGCTTGGAAACCTTCACTGCTTTTCAGCTCATGTGTGTCCCAGCTATTAATAGCATGTGAAATCATGATGGATTATCTGTCTGTGTGAAAAGAAGAGGAAGCCTGGCAGGGTAGCATTCTCCAGGAGTAACATTTGGCTATCAAACTTAACTCTATGCTCCCACTCTGAAACAGAGAAGTCTGCTGAGCTTCAAAACTATCAAAAATACCTTTCTGCTTACTACTACAGAGATCCTACCTAGAGCAGGTGGTTTTTTGCATCTTTTCCAGATGCTGATCACAGATAATGATAGAAATATTGGGTGGCTACAAAACATTGAGCTATCAAAACAAGAGAACAAATAAAGTGTGTGTCAGATCTGAACATATTTTCCTGATGTCAGAATAGATTATTAGATTCCCTCTGCTGTAAGACCCTACAATTTTTAATTGCTTCCTTAATGCAGTTGCAAATACACTTTTTAAAATATCACATCAGACAGTGCAAACTGAAACATATCACCACCATACCATCACATTCAGAGTAAAGACTGTGTGTCAAGGTCATGAGGCAGCAGGCACAAACTGAAATATGGGAAACTGCACTTCAACGTATGAAAATAAGTTTGGGGTATTTTTCCTTTCCTCTCATTGATGCTGGTCAAACACTGGAATGGGCTCCAGTGGTCAAACACCAGAATAGCCACTCAGAGAGGCTGTGGACATTCAAAACTTGACTGAACATGGTCCTAGGCAAGCTGCTCTACCTGATCTTGCTTAGAGGAAGGGGCTGAATAGTTGATCTCCAGTTGTGCATTCCAGCCTCAAATATTTATGATTTTAAGTTGTTAATATTCAAGCTTGTCTGCACGAACAAACGAGCTATGATGAAATAAATTAATTTTGAGGATCCAAGTACATACACAACCTATTATTTTTAATATCGTCATATATATTTTCAGATAATAAGTGAGTCAAAATTGGAAAACAGAATTACAGTGTGGTTGAGGTTGGTAGGAACCTCCAGAGGTCATCATGTCCATAACTATCCAGAAGGCTGATAACATTCTAAAATTTGCAAACAAATGGATCAAATTTGAAATTTCTTTACCCAATTAATAAGTAAGTAGGTGCAAAGTCCAACAACTCGTAAAAAAAGCTACTCACCTTCAGCTTTACTAAGCTCCAAAGCCAACTGTTCTCTGGCTCTGGTTTCCTCATTAAGACGTTCTTGTAGCTCTTCCTGATACCTGATAAATTCTGTGGCCTCTTGTTGTTTCTTGAAGGACTCTCGAATGAGTTCTGTCTGAGTTATTTTAGCGTGTTCAAGCTATCATAGGAAAAAAAAGAAATTAGATAAACACCCATTCTATCATTCCTATTTAATTAACAGTTGCTTCACAGTGTGATAGGAAGTCTCACGTAACTTCACTAGACATTTGGTAAAATCTTTACTGAACACTTATTTGCAGAGTACAAGAGGAAGACTGACTTATAAAAGTCTAAGCAAACAGGCTTTGTCAGTATAGTGAACTCCATGAGCCATCTGGCTAAATCCGCGTCTTTGTTCCGGTAATTCCTGATTTATGAATTTACACTAGATTCACCTTTGTTTAGACATCAGTTTTGCACTAAATACAAGTAAGCTACCACCCACCATACACTTAGAATGGCTAAAAAACATTGTATAAAACTGGCAGAAGCCTTGTTATAAACTGACTCAAATGGTGCTTCACGTCTTTTTCTCCTTAACATGAAGATAGACGAGAACACCAGGAAAATGCAAATTTTCAGAGTAGTGCACATTTTAACCAACAAGAGAGTAAAGCAGTGTTTCTTCCAATAGTGTCAACCTACCAGAATTACTAAAGATTTTTTTTATTCTTCTCCACTTGTCTGGTGGGTTAATATTTAACATGTACTAACACAGATGTAGCACAGTCTCACTGTGCCACTATCCTGGAGTACTGGAAAACCATGTCACATAAAATTGTATATTTACAGTCTAGACATATCCAAAATGATAAATCCAAAAATAATTAAAATTAGAATTATAAAAGTAAAATAATGCATAAAGATGAAACATTGTTAGAAGTTTTGATTACACAATATGTCCATTTAAGACAACACCAAACTGAAATAAATTACCAAAACCTTTACTTCTCAATTATTAACATTCATAGTCTACAGCCACCTCTCTGAGGGACACAAACACAAATTGTTAGAGTTGAACTCTGCATGAGTTCTTTGTGCAGCTTGTTTTCAAAATAAGACAATTTATTTTGAATAAGAACAATGTCAGAAAATGAAATAACTCATCTGCTCCTCTGGTTTTTTGGTTGTTTTTTTAACTTTTTAATATTCTGTTTATCGCCAGATATTTGAAAGATAACAACAACTACAGTTTCTATAAAATATTCTGTCTCTCAGTTTCTTAAAAAATAAAAGCTTTCTCACTAAGTCCCACTAAGACTGTGAATATGAGGAGTTTCCTTTAAAAGCTCAGACAAGTGGGTTAAGGAACATTAAATAGAATAGTGCACACAAAATTATCCACTTACACTCTGAAAAGAAAGTCTGAATAATCAATACATTCTCTTTTATAATACACTGAATTTAAATACTCGATTTCTTTTCTACAGCCGTCCTTTTTAGATGGGCATCATTAACGTGTTCATGTTAATTATTTATTCTGACAGGGGTTAAAGAAAGGTCTAAATACTGCAACTATCTGCACTGGTTTGAGATATTTTTAAAAATCACGGAACACCCTTACTTCATCCTTATATGCTTATATTTTCAAGTGCTTAATGAAAGACTCATCTCAGATGAAAGGGAAACGTATGATAGATTTACTGTACACAGACAACCATAGAAGTGGCTTCCTGAAATGCATGAGGTATTCCAGTTAAAACTCAGAATAAAAATTATTCTCCAGCTTTTTTCAGTAATAACAACTCGAAGTATTATTAAAAATAACACAGGGCAAAACAAAAAAGAAGTACAAACACAAACATGATTTCCACTGGATCACTGGAAGCAATCTGCCAGCTTGTGCTAGTTACTGTTACTAGTCAGTACACCAAAGCTGACGAGGAGCAACTCTGACTGCAGTCTCTCTCCCAGTGTGAATTATTCTCAGTGAGAAAAATGAAATGTAGTAAGTAACACTGAAGTGCTTTAAAATGAGATCTCAAATACCTGGAATTTAACATATTTCTGTGTCTGATAAATTTCTTGTGTTAGAAATGATCAGAGAATTATATAATTAAGGCTTTTCCAGTGCCCACTGAAAACTGACCAGGAAAAGGGCCTGTCAGCAGTACATAATAATTTTAACAATAGAGACAATTTTATATAATTTTTCATTGCATTCTCTTCTATTTAAGCTTGATTTCTTTTAAAAACTTGTATACTTACTGAATAGGGAGGTGTAGGCAAGGAGATTTTAGAGACAACTTTTAAAATGTGCCCATTTTTTTTGTGGCTGAAGTGAAAAATCGAAGTATTTACAACTACAGAATTATTCTCATCCAAATGTTCGATGAAAGGAAAAGGATACGGTAAAGGCACACGAGATTCAACCTCATATGTATCTTCTTCTTGGCCTTCAGTCCACAAACCACTAAACAGATTAGATGCCCAGTAGGTGCGGTAAGAATCCATTCCAAAAAATACTGCTCTTGCTGTCTTCTCAACCGTCCCGTATTTTGCACTAGCTAGGCTGGCTTTAGAAATTTCTGACAGGAATTTAGAACAGGACACGTGTATTTAACAGTCTGAAGACACATATCAGCACAGTCGGTGACAGACCTACTCAGAGTCAGCAGGAAGCCTCAGATCACTTTTCAAGCTGAGTAATTCAGGGGTGGATTAATCCCAAACAAAGAGGTACAGGTAAACTTCGTATGGTCACTCCTAAAAAATCCTTCTTAGAGAAGTTTCACACGAAAAAGCAACAGAGATCTTCCAGCAGCAACTGGCAAGTAATTTCCAAGGCAAGGAAGCACAACCTTCTTCTACCCGCACAGAATCGCTGCAGCAGACAAGCAAGCTAACAAAACTGAAACTAAAAATTTTCCAACTCCACTATGGCAACTGAAAGAAAAATACAGCTATGTCATTATTTGCATTCATCCTTGTTGCTGGAGTTAATTCAACAGGAAGAACTTTCTCAATCTCTGCTAGTTTAAAGGCTTCCTGCTAGTATCTCCCAACTGAAAGAGTTCAGAGGAGTGGCCCAGTTTATTTACCTATGCATAACACCAGCAGGTGGAATTTGAATTAATACACCCACTCTATACGCCTTGCCTCAAGTTTCAAACTGCACTTCGGGTCTGAAAGTGTGTGTTCAGACAGGTCTCATACAGTTACTTTGAAGATTTTGCCAGGTCTCTCTTACTCTTTTAAGTTTATTTGAAGAAACGGGTACATGTCTGTATGCACAACACAACTGATTAGAGGAAAGGTTAAAATCTTTTCTGCATGTAACCAGTTTTAGATTATAAAATATTGCAGACTAGAAAAAAATTAAGTATTCAGTTTCTGAATATTTAAAACTGATTTTCAAGTCACCCTTACATCTGTGGTGTATACAAGAAGTGTATATCATCCAGTAAGCACACACCAGACACTGCAAAGCAGACAAGCTTCAATGCTTGCAAAGTCCCTCTACAGAACAGACAGAGAGATGTCAATATTTATTCTGTGTGAAAATGTGCAAACAGATGAATTTTTTATTAACTTAAGAAAAAAAAATCCAAACATATATGATCACCAAGGATACATCCATCTTTGTATAATCAGTATTAATGAAAAGATGTGTCTGTATGTATTTGAGCCATAATTCTGTTGCTGGTATTGGCAAGGTCTCAGCTACAAAGCCACGAAGCAAAATACTTTGATACCTTCAAATTGAGATGTACACTGCCTAAAAGTAAAGCACATGCTAAAAGCAGCGTGATTCGAACTGAGCTAGGTATATAGTTCCCATTTCAGTTAACAAGGAAGTACTCCAGACAGCAACTAACATCCAACCACATGAAGTACTCCGATAGCAAACTGCCTCTTTTTTGGATGCTATTCCTGAATCACATACCTCACATAAATGCTGGAGTGCAGACTCCTTTTCTGATAGCAAGGTGAATATGTGCTTAACTGGCCATGTTGAAATCATAGTTGGAAGAGACAGCAGGAGATCCCCACCTTTTTGGCCAGTCAATTGACTAAAATGTTTGTCAAGAGAACTAGGCACAGTTCCCCTTAATCCTCCCTCTTCACGAGGGCCAGCTCTATGTGCTCTGACACCTCCTGTCTCATCTCTGGATTGTAGCAGAACGCAGATGATCCGTATGAGCAATGAAAGACTGCCCTAGACTGATAAGAATGCCCAAATTCAGGCTTCCTCTGCAAACCAAAGCAGATTTCTAACCGGAAAGTAAATTAACCAGTGAACTCATGCTGGAGCAGTCTTTTTTTGGGTGAAGGCACCTGAAGCATTGTTTCAGCTGTCAAAATGAGCCCTATGGGTTTTAGACTTATGAAAACACAATCACAAGAAAAAATGAAGAAAAAAGCCCAATTGAGACACAAAATTTAAAATGCTTCTCTATTAAATCACCCCACCTGATTTGAAGTTTCATTGATAGCTTCCAGAAGCTTTTCAACAGCCGCCTGCAGTCGAGAACTAATATTCAGAATGAGCTCTTCATTTTCAGGATCTATTTCCATTCCACTTTCTGCAAGATGCTGGCTCAGCAGTCCTTCACCTGCTGCTCCTGACCACACGTTAATATCATCATCTCCCATACTACTACCATGATATGAGGAACAGGACTCTGGGAAAATAAAATAGTTACCTTTTCACATGGAGTCTTAGCAATTGCAAACATGGAAGACTGTACAACTGAGTTACAATAAGAAAGACAAGTCTGAAAATGATTTAAATATCCATCCTAGTCACAAAAACAGAAAGGGAAATACTGCATACTAAAACTCACACAAACAAGATAAACAATGTGTCAATTAAAAAGAAGCAGAAGTGCAAGAGAAAAGGAGATATTAACAGACAATATTCTAGACATACTTTCAGTATGCTCAGGGGCTCTGATGCTCATCTTCAAACCTTTGTGATGATCAGTAACCCTTATTACTTAGAATAACTTGCAATAATACTTGCAAGATTGTCTTTAAAACACAAATCAGTTAAAAAACCCCAAGAAAAACCAGAAACAGACTGTCAGTCCCTGTCTCACCAACACCCAATTATGTTACTGTGCATTAACACAAAACTGTTCAAGTCAGTGAATCAAACTCAAGTGAGTAAAAGGAAAGGCATTCACGCAATTCAGATGGCTTCTTAGGACAAAAAGACCAGAACACAGAACAACAATATTCAGTGTGGTTATTAGTGAACTGAAAATATACTAAGATGAGTAGCTGAACAAATCAAGTACAGTGCAGCAGCACTGCAAGTGTGCCTGCTGCTGGGCCACCTGGCACCTGCCTGCTTCTCAATCTTCCTGAGGTCTGATCCCACTCACTCTTTCTGAAAAGCCAGACACACAAGGTTTGCCTATTGTATTAGGCTGATAGCAATTCCCCTAGAAAACAGCAAATTTGCCGTATGTAGAATTCAAGGCTGTATTTAAGCAATGCAAGTGAAAGCAAAGTCTTGAGATGTTTTAAAATCACACTTCCAGTATGAAAAAACAATACAGTAGGTACATCGTGACAGTAGAAACTATTGTTGATAAAGTCTTTTAAAAATAAAGAAGTGTTATGTCCCTAGATTGATAGATTTGAAATGTCAGAAATAAATGCTACTGTGGAGAGTTTTTTAAAATGAAGTATATTTCCGGAACATATTTAAAATGAAATAAATATTCTGATACAGTGCTTTTTTTCAGCAATTAGAGAGAGGGTTTTTTGCTTAAGATTTTCTCAAAAATACCTTATTTTTCAGGAACAGCAGTATGACTAAATGAATTAAGAATAGTCAATGCCTGTTTTAGTAATGAAGTTGCAATACTGGGTTGTCTTTGAATTCAAGTTCCTGGTTACTCCACGAATTGTGACTGCTGAACTAGAACAGTTTGTTTAGCTACAGAAATTGAATTGAAATTATAACAGGTCAATCTCACAAACTGCCTTTAAAAATGTAGTTAGGTCTTGTTTGTTTTGCCTCCTAACCAGGCAGACAAATAATACTGGCAGGCACATAACAATATGAGCACTCTTGTTGATGTTTGAACCTAGTAAGCAAGTCAGATTCTAGTTTTGAGGTTTGGTTTTAGCTTTTTTTAACAAGCTGCAACATGATTAACCACCTGGTGTACTTAACATACATTCCTACCTGCAAGTATTCTGACAATAATATCTGCAGCCATACACATGACCCATACACAACCAACTAATCCATAGCGATTTTAATTCAGGAAGGTTTCACTTTATTTACTTTTCTCTTCAAATTGCTAAGATTTTTCAAATGCAGATGCATTTAGCAATTTTTTTCTTCTAGTTGTATTATTACTGTTTCATATCTCCTTTTAGATATGTGGGATATAATGTAACAAACTGTTTTCACACTCCAAAGGGAAAAAACAGAAGCACACTATATGCATGAATGGAACGAATAACCAGATGAATAGAATATACATTCACATGGCACCTTTCATCTACACAGGATTTCAAAGCACTTTTGAGTACTGCACTTTGGAAAGTCAGTCATAAACTGCTCTAGTGGAATCACCCTAGCAGTGGCTAGCAGTCATTTTCTGCCAGCACAAATTTTCTGCACACATATTTGCATATTTGGGTTTATAGACCATAAAAACTTTCCCACAACACCCTAATATTTCATCCCCCTGCAGTATAAGGAAGGCTGCAAAATTAACAATTTCACATTTTTTACTCAATGGCATTTTTATTTACCACCCAAATTTGGGCTGGGTTTGGGTGTTTCAAAATACCAATAGTGATGCAGAAGCTTTAATATCCTCAGAGTAGAAAGGACCTTCATTTGAGATGGACATCAAGCAGCATAAGTATTTCCAAATTCTGTGCCGAAGTATTGGTTAAAGACTAAGTTGAAGGAAAATATATTCCCTACTGAGCCACCGACACACTTACTGCAGCACCTGATGCTCTTTGGAGGCCACCCATCTTAAGAACTGACCAGGTAAGACCCTGCTTAGCTTCAGAGATCTCACAAAATAAAAGCCCACAGTACAGTAGCACAGCTATAAACAAGATAAAACAACGACATTGTTAGTTATTGCACAATCTAATTATTTCCTGATGGAGTACAAATTATCAATGTAATCTTCCTGTTTTCCTGCTCACATTTAACCCATAATTCATGTCCTATCACCCTTCCATTTCAGTAAATTATTTGCTTGAGAAGTACATCTGAATTGTGCAATGATGATTGTGTGTAAAATACAAAAATAAAGACTATACAAAATGACTGCAGAAATGTATAGTTGGTTGCAAAATCATCTGAACTGGCTGTCTGGAAACTTCTGGAGCAAAACTTAAAAACTGATGGCAGCTCAGAATGTAATTTTTAAAAGCCAGGTCCAGAATATGTCTCTTACATTAATAATATCACTAATATCATTACTTCTTCTTGCCAGTGACCAGAACAGTACCAATTGGCCTCCAAACTCATAAGACTTGAAACTTCTGTTTTGTTTATGACAATTCTTTTGTAATTAGCTTCCATTTCTTTTGGATAAATACAAAATAAATCAACATTAAAATATCATTTTGTTATATGAAATACCTCAAAACAAACCACCGTAATTTACCTGAAACATAACTACAAGAAATGAGGAAAGAAAAAATGAGCTGTCCCTATAAGTATAATCTGGCACATGGAAACTCTACTAGTCTCAAAGATAACAAAGGGAAATGAATAAGTATTAAATACAAAAAAAAACTTGCAATAATTCTGTTTACACCACGGAGTTGGCAACCCAAATGATAAATGAAGACATCCATACTATAATTTCTATGAAGTGGAACTTAAGAAAATAAATTCACATTAAATATCTTCCTAACTGCACAGTAAAAGTCTCTGTATCTTCTTCCCCTCAAAATGGTCTTAGTATACAGCATCTTTGTACAGCATCTTTCCACAAGACTTTCAGTGGTGGAAGCAAGAAACAGAAATGTTGTCCAGACTCATTAATCACCCCTGGCAACTGAATGTCTAATCCCCATTTTGTTTATCCTTATAATGTCATTCAATCTCCCACCCCCACAGAACTAAGTAAAATTACTCTGTCCTGCAATTTTGTTTTTTAGTCAATACAAAATAATAAACAGAATATAACTGGCGTAAGTAAAACTATCATCTCTTTGTGTAAACTCTCCCCTTGTAATGAAAAAAGAATCAACCAAAGAAACAAAGGTTTGTATTGTTTCCCGTGCCATAGAGCAGACAGTTCAGCACGTCAAATGTCATGGCCCACTAAATCTTAAGAAAAGTGCTTAATTATACAGTGCTTGCTCAGAAGTTTCAGATACAGGAGTTGTTTATGAGCTGCCAAGTGACATTTATGAAGCAATACATATTTTGCATCATGTAGAGCCAGTATCTCAGTTTACTCCTGGGATTCCACTAAGGAATTAAGGTTAGGGGTTACAAGTTGAAAACAAAAAATCGGTTTTGTTGCGGTGCAGTGTTTAGCTATTTATTACCTTTTTCCTGGTACACTGCTCAGAAATAAGGAGCTCAGAAAGTAGGTAAGAGGGTTTAATATTCAAGGAATGCCATAACCTCCAGAGCAACCTGCATTACTGCAGTCCCTCTACCCAAGTAAAATCAGCAGATTACTGTGCACAAATGCCATTCACTACCAATGATACGTTTTATGACTGAAATTTGAACTTTACTCACTCTTCTAGAAATAAAATCCTGTGCTTGCAGATAACCTAGTCAAACTCTGATGTGCTCTATAAATCAGGTGTGGTTGTAAGTATTCCACCTTAATAATTCAGCTTTTAAAATGCTGAAACTCAGCAAAAATAGTAAGCTGAGTTTTGCTTGTCAATAAATACGGATTATGTTCAGACAGTCAGAAGGAACTGACTTGAATAAACACATTATTTTACCACTTTATTATTAGATTTTTATTGGTATAAATTTATTCCTACCGATTTCCTAACTAATTAAAAACAAAGATCTGTTTGGCTAGGTATTAGAAAATACAATAACATGCATAGCTTTAAAAATAAAGCAGTGTCTACCTATTTGTTCTATAAAACAATGGGGAAAAATTTCAAAATTTTTCCTCTCAAGACATTTAGTGTTAGTACAGGAAATGAATAACGAGTCCCATTGCTGAAAACACTAACAGAATTTGTCATCTAATTCCATTTGAAAAAAAATCAAATACTTTAGCTGATGAAACAGTACAGCCACTATTATGGCTCCATGACCCCAGTGGCAGAAAGGATGCTGCTGTATCATTTGGAGAGCAAAAAAGGAGAACTGTGAATACGACTCCAGAGATACATTACAATCCACACATTCAGCCATTACAGCTACTGTAAGCTTGGCTCTTCTCGTTCCTTCATTGTTATTTCTGAATGTAAGGAAACATGCAAAAAGGATACTGGAATGAAAAACTGGTAGGTGGACAACTCGAATGCTGCTCTGTACCAAGGAGGGGCATTACAAGAACAGACAAATTTCTTTGTTATAGAACAGTGAAACCTGACATACCTCTTCAAAATACACTAAAATAGCCAGCACAAGAGTTCAAACAGTCAAACCTCGTCACTAGCAGAATGGAATAGAGCTTTCTTCTATCTGAAGAGAATATTCTTCTATCAGAAGACTTCCCAAGAAATTAGCAAATCATTCCAATTACAGGGCATGATGTGTGTTTAGACAGTAGCATTATGAACTGTCACAGGAACTGTGTTTTGCTACATATATGTAATGCAAGTAATCCATATTAAGAATTGTTAATGACAATAATTAGTGACACATACAAGTATACACATTGATGTGCAGGAGCAGGCAAAAAGTGGATGCATCAAAAACTAAGGCCAGAAGCTTAATTATCCAATCTGCTATTTGAGGAAAAAGGCAAAGCTTCAAAAGTATAAAGTTTCAAAAGATAATTTTTCCCACAACTAAATACAGTGAAATGTGTAGAAAACAAAAGCTACTTTTTTAAAATGAGACAGCAGTACAAGAATAAAAGTGCTGTTAACTTGAAAAATTCAAAAACTTTTAGACTACAGCTTTATACATTTCATTGCACATCACCTTTTGAGTGACCAGCTGAAAAAGATGTCTGTGTGCTACAAATTCATACAACCTTTCTTAACCTGCCCCGAGGCTTAACGTGACCTATATTTAAAGCCAGAGGGAATCAATAACATGCAATAATCTGCATTTTGAAAGAGGTGAAGTTCACCTTCATTTACCAGTTGTATATTATCGTGTAACAGACACTTTCTTAATACTGAAATGTAGTATTTGACTTCCAGTCCTTTTTCTCATTCACAGTAGTTAAAATTCCAGCCAAATCCAGATGTATAATGAGTTTCAGGCTGAACTGATCTGCTGTTCATTAGCTCCCCACAAGATCCAGGATGCATGTGCACAACCTTAATGGTGCCTAAATGGCAATACAATCAAGCACCTACCCTTGCCCAAAAGAGAAATGGACACTGTCCGAGTGCAGTCATGAGACAACAAACAGAGCACAGTAGAGTTCTTAGACACTGGTATGTAACTAACTACAACATCAAAATGTTCCTTTGGTCTTGTGCCAACTAGCACTCCTGGAAACAGCTGATGGGCAAGTGTTGGCAGTTAAGAAGTTCTTGCAACTGTGACCAAAATGGAATTTGCATGCAAACACTTCTTTAGGAAGCTAATGAAGTGCACAAGCACATATATATACAGGCTTGTCCCATGCCAGCTGCCTTCAGTGACCAGCAACACACCTGTGTACTTTCAGTGCACTGGTGGAGATCCAGCCCTTGACACTAGTTCCCATTCCCCATACATGCAAACGAGGGTGTAAGTGGTGCAAGATGCCATGGAGCTATGATTCATTCTCTTTGCCTGCTTCAACAGAAACTTTTTTTTTTTAACTTTCTCAGTCACTTTCCTAATCTGTTTCAGGCTTTGCCATAGGACCCTAGATGTGAGTTGTAACTGGTGTGGGGCATGACCCAAACAACTCCTGAAATGCTGTCTCTTAAGCAGAGATGTCATATGCAGTCAAATGAAAAATAGGTTGTGGCGGTTTTTTCCTTAAAAGAAGTTTAATTTAAAATGTCAAAACCAAGAGTATTTAAATATGTCATTGAAGTATGCAAATGATACTTCTTATGAAATATAAAACCATACAATCAGTACCTTTTTCATAGCCCACACGTATGCAGGGTTTCATTGACTCCTCTGCCTCAGTGTCCCATCCAGCTTGCTTGGAAGGCTGGACTATCCCAGATCGATCCAGTAACCCAAGAACATGCTGACCAATTGTCTCCTCCATTGCTACAGTTGTCTTCACAACTTCTAAGAGAATCTTCATGAGTTTTTCATTAGCCTTCTGAAAAACATGCCTGCAGGACAGAAACTAATCAATCCTCTGATTTTTCCGTGATTTCCAAGCGAGTTTTATCCCTTACACACCCTTGAAACCAGAAAAGATTTGCAATTGAAATAACAAAATTAAGATTTCTTTTTTAAGGCTAAACTCCACATCATATAAATACTAAACACACATTTGTGTTCAAAGTCAGTTCTTTGTTAAAAATATGTAAAAAGTCAAAGTATTTATCAATATTTCTACTTTTATGCTGGCATTTTATCTAGTTATTCTTTTAAAGCAGAGGTCTGCTTTTGCCTGGTATTAATTATAAAATTCATCTTTTCTCAAAATGGCCGTAAGAAAATTGTTCCTCTACGCAGACCAAAAAAGTTACAGAATAGTCAAATGGGACTATAAAATAAAACAATAATAGCAATATAAACTTAATTCACATATGCACATACTATATGTATATAAATATATGTGTATAAATAATGTTTATGATTCAACATGTGTAATACAAAACATAGAGTAAAATAGGCTAAGATTTGTCTCATCCTCTATGCTGTTACATTGTTAGGTTTTATACAAAATAAGACACTATTTAACCTGAAGTACATAAAGTTAGAAATATGGTTTTCTAAAACAAAAGATGCACATTATCATCAGTCAGAATAAAGCTTATAAATATTATTAATATAACAGCAAGAACGTGATTATCAAAATTTAAGAAAAATATTTTCTTAACAGTTCTAAGCACCTTTCTTTAGAAAGAAGAGCTGAAGGTGTTTCATCAGGCTTTCTTCCCCCATCTTCATGCTCAAAGATCTGCTCTCTCACATTGTTCTGGTTTTCGTTTTCATTCTGAGTAAGTTTTGGCAGAGGGAGAGAAAACAAAAAGGACAGGAATCCTGTCATGTCAGAATCAACATATTCTTCTTATATACAGTAGAATATGAAATTTAAAACCTAAATTAGTTGTCATTTCCTTTTTAATACTTCTGCACGAAATTACAAATCAAGTAATACTCTTACTATGTGGCAAAAAATATTAACAGAACCAAACCAGGAAATCCAAGGCAGGGCCAATTAGAAAGAACCTTGTTACACTGATTAAACAGTTGTTGTATTTTCTGTTTGTGTTGCTACAGCAATATGAAAAAGTGAGTTTACTTAAGGAAATAGCTGTAGTAATAATCCCCACCTTCAAGCTGTTCAACCAGCTTCTGCTCACCTGAAGTAAAAAAGCTATGTCTGCCACTATCACCTCTTGAATCTTAAAGCTGCTCTGTTCCAGCAATACCCAACATCTTTTAGAAAAATATATTACATAGAAAGAGTAACAGTGAAAAGGAAACTTCTACTGGTTTTACATGCCATGGTTGCCCTGAAGGTCAAAGTCCATATTTACCTCTGTCTGTGTGCTGTTGTTTTGTAACTCACAAAACAGCCTCTCTTTTCCGGGTACGGAACGTTGTTTCAATGATTCCAGTTCTTCTAAAAGCATCCTCTCTCTCTCTGCAACCAGGCTGTCATTCTCCATTGAAACACGCTAAGAAAGAAGTGTTATAGAGGCTCACACAGATTTTTAAGCTTCTGAGTAAAGGGAGTCCTGTCACTTCTAATTTGTTACAGACCTTGAACAATGAAATATCAGTCCATCTCTTCAAATCATTACAAAAACACTGAAAGCTTTCTAGAATGGAATACAGCTAAAAAATACTTAAACCTCCCTTAGGATTTTCATACCACTTTTATGCTCTTCGCAAACACAATGGTCACAATGCAAACTGGAGGAAATTTCTGAATACTACATGCTATAACATGTTTTGCACGAGAAAAAGGATGAGAATAACTTATTTTTATAAAAATCTTACACACACTGTCTTTTAGAAGAGCTCATGGCTTAAACACAATGCATACATTCTTATGCAGTTCTTATGAACATACATACTTGGCATTAAAAACTGGAAAAAGCCCAGCTGGCCTAAGTTCTACTTAATGATTTTTATCAGTTTCAGGAATTTGCAACCCTGACAAAGATGCAGTTACAAACTGAAAAAAAAAGGTAAAAGGAGAAAGTATGCATATATCAAAAGGAAAGATTTTCAGGATAAATGATTCTATGACACCTTTAAAGCTGCTAGGAGAGACATGTCGTGTTGCTGGAAAGGATTCCTAAGGTACAAGTGACTGGCTTTCTAGATTACAGAGTTCCTCAAGCCCATACTTAAACAGAGCAGAACCAGGTTTGGAAAAGGTCTAAAGCTCCCCTCCACAGTGAAAGCAAAGAATTTCAGAATTCACTGATTACTATCTTCATGTGCATTTTGATAATGTTACATTAAAGTAATGAAATTAAATTAGAGCAAGACATATTCTTCCGGATTCTGTTTACTTTGTCTTTTAGTGGAAGGAATCCTTGAAAGACATGTCTATAAATGACATTATGTTTGAAGTATTATTAATTAAGATCAATTAATGAGTTTCATTAGCATACCTGCTGCAGGCTTTGAATAGGTACAGAGTGACAGCAAATTAAGTTTGAAAAGGTAAAGAAATATTGATGTTTCCCACCAAACCCCATACATTCAGAACTGATTGTTCTGATTGTTACATTCTGAAAGTTGGTATGGACTTATCTTCCAAAACTGGGGAAAAAAACCCCAAAATGCCAAGACACATTGTTGCAGGAAGCCATTGATACTGTTCAAGTCGTAATGATGAAAAACAAAGAATTTTACAGTATTTCTAGCCATGGCTGGTGGCTTCATTGATGTAAATGGCTGCTAGCCTGCATCCTGCACAGGGCCATGTATCTGTGAGGTGGAACGATTGACAGTGCATCACTCTCTTCTGGCTGCTGTGCAGCACTGCAGATTTGGTCCATGTTTACAGAAGTCTAAATCAGTCCACCACTGCCTGAGCTTTGGTTAAAGAAATATGTCTTCCACAAACATATGCATATATGTGTTTGTATGTACACACACACAGAGATACATGTGTGTGCACATAATTGTGTATGCATGCACATAGCAAGTATGTGCATGACTCTCTCTCTAAATAGATATGTGTAAATATGTATGAATCTGCCTCGTGATGTCCCTTTGTTAACCCATATTAACTCCCTGATTGAATTTCTTATTACCTCAGCTAATTGCACTTTAAGACTCTCCAGCTCTGCTAAGAGTTGATCTTGATTTTCTTTCTGACGCTCCATTTGCTGCATGTGCCCCTGTCTCAGTAACTCAGTAGCCTGCTGATGCTCCTGGTACTGCCGCACGAGCTCCTGCCGCATGTCCTCCAAACGCTCCTCGTACAGCAACAGCTGACTGCACGTTTCCGTGGCTGCGGCCGCCAGCTCACCGGAATTCTGGAACAGTGGAACAGTTTTAAGAGTTTTATGTTCAACAACTGTTCCTAGGAAATATTTAAATACATTTTAGAAAATGCTTTCATAAATTAAAGTAGCTGTCATGAAAACATTATCGTGTTGCCTGCTTCTTGGAAGATCCAGCCTTACAATTATTCTCCATTTAAAAAGACAGTTTTTTTCCAATAACTCTCAACAGTATTAACTTTTATGCTTTTTATGACTCCTTTTTACCTTATTTATTCCAGCTAGGCCCCACTCCATGTTTGTGAAATGCTAACTATATGCTTTACAGTATTTCAATAATTTTTGTGTTCAGCGGATACCCTTTATCACAAGAGACTGAAACTGTTTAAGCACTATTTTTGATCTGTTTTTTGTATAAACACTAAAATATAACCTAGCTTACAAAAAGTCTTTAAACAAATTATTGTCCACAATACAGTTGGTGTCATATTCCCTTCCTCAAGCACAGCACACAGGAAAGAAGGGTAGATAATTTAGGTCTGAAGATGTCAAACTTTTGATAGGGAAAAGGAAATATTAAATGGAATTTTCATCTTAATATTTTCTTTGCTCTTTTTTTTAACACTTACCGGTGCTTCTTCTGCTGTAAGACCTTTGCTGTGGGAAAAAAGTTCTTCAGAAATCACTGATGTATGTGTGGTCTGTCCTAACATGCAATCAGGGCTGCTATTAGAATGAAGCTGTTCTCCAAGTGAGTTGATCTCCCCAGACTCTTCACTGAGTTCCTTGCAAAGTGATGTCAATTTTTCTTCATGCTTACTGCCTTTCCCTGTTGGTTTTCTAAGAAGGCTGTCAACTTCTTCTTCACTGTGCTGCTTCTTAATTTCAGAATGTATTCCCTCTTGATGTACAATCTGTGTTGGTGCTTCTTCCTTCTGTCTAGTAATTCCTGACAATTCAGTCTGTTTGGCAAATGCTACACTCATTGACACAATAACCTGAACAAATAAGAGAAGTCTGTATTAGTTTATTCTTCACAGCATCTCCTATTACTGAAGAAATCTCATAGATGACCATCAACAATATAAAGGAAAGTACCCAAAGTTCCCAGAGAAAAAACAGAAAGATAAAAGAACAAAGATATCTTGTCAATCTTGAAAATTGTCACATCTTAAAATACAGACATGCTGTATTTAAGGTAGTTTAATAAACTATGATGCTGTTTTCAGTTACAATAGATTATTTGGAATGGAATTATCAAGTTCATTTTAAAAAGATCCTATTGGATGATTTCAAAAAGTGCTGGCACACTGACTTATGAGCAGCTGTGCTAAGCTTTCTCTGTCTAGCCAAGCATCCTATGTAAAAGTTTGACTAACACGGAATTTTGGGCTGTGTAAAGAAAGCAGTGCCATGTGCTTGACACTCAGCACAGGAATTTTACTTGACCAGAAAAAAATTATTGTCACTAACTAGCTACAGTTGCAGTTACAACAGGCTGATAACATTTGTGCTGCTAAATATCTCTAATACAAATAAACCCCTTTTCCAATCAAGTGAGCAATTCTAGATTTAGAATACAGTCATTTATAGCATAAGCTACAAAAAGTGTGAAAAAATAGTATAATAAATACAGAAGTGTTACACTTGAAAACACCAAACTCTACCTTTCCAGAAAATGTGAGTTTGTCTTTTAAACTTAAACTGATCTTAACCAAATGCAACATTTGTTTCCTCATAAAGAACAGTTTTCTTGGCAGCAGAGAATTTTTTTTTTCTGCAAAGAAGTGGAAACTTTTTTTGCAAATCAAACAGTAAGTAAATCCACAAACAAATAAATATACTCTACCTATAAAATCTTAATTTTACTTTCTGTGTTTTAGAGTTACCATATCCAAAGAAAAACTATGCATTTTACACAACATATTAAAATGCACAATAAAATATGATAAGAAAATAGCATTAAACTGTTAAGAGCAAAATCTTTTGAACTGACCCGCTGTTAAGCCTATAGTAGCAAGAAATACACTCTAAGTCTGAGGAGTTTTAAAATAAATTCTAGTGCAGAATGTGGCAGCATGTTGTCTATTTCCTTTGAAGTTTTAAACACCATCACTGCAACCCACATGAATAGAAATTGTGAGATAGGAATAGGACAGACAAAATTTTTCAAGACTTTCCCATTCAGAAGCCAAATGAAATAATTCCTTGTAAATAAATCATACAAAAGTTAGCGTATACTACAACAACTGTCTAAATGGTTGAAAATGGCAAACAAAAATGATAGATTTTTAAAACATATTTTAAAGTAACGAAATAAAAGTAATACCTTTGCTACTTCTTCTTCTAACCTTTCTTCATACTGCTTTTGTAGTAACTGAACAACATCCAGATCATTCTGAATTTCAATCTCCCTACCAAGCTGTAAGAAAAACATGAAATTTCAGATCATGTATTTGTGATTTTATTTCATTCGTTTCAAGTTTCAACCTGGCAAGAGGTTTTTTTCCTCAGACAAATCACATAATTTTGTACCACAACACAGAAAAAATGGGTAAAAGACTTTGTCTTGTTTCTGTTTCAAAATTAATTTTAAAAGTTGAGTTTGCAACAGCTCTTCTTCCAGCACTATTTGAGATGTCAAATGCAGTGAAACCAGGTCAGGAAGCACAGAATCACAGTACTAAACAACATCACTATTTTGCAAAACACAGAATTTTTGAGCCAGGTTTCCAGCCCTTCTAGGGGAGGAATGCATGGGGTCTTGCCCATTTGCATTTGGTCTCTTAAAATCTTTGGGATTACTTTTCCAAAATTTCTCCTAAACTGTGCAGCATGTACTACAAACGTACTGAGATTTCACTTAAATTGCTCCTTTCATAACTTGTGTTTAAGTAAAAGTCACAGTATTTTAAAGATTCCTGAAGAAATCCCAGAATTTGAACACTAATTCTCTTCCACATTAGTAAGAGGCAGCCAACTGAAATGTCTTGTTTCAGAGACAAAATAAAGAAAATAAATTTAAACCCAGCATCAATAAAGCAAGTTTTATTGATCATAATTCCCAGATATGTTTTTCAACTTCATCTTAGAACCCAAAGCATCTAAATTATGTCACTCATATATATTAGCTGTCAGCTGAGTTAATACCATACCTCTAATGCTTTATCTGTTCTTTTCTGAAGATTTTCTGTGCACTTTACTTTCCTGAAGACTTCTTTTAACTTTCTTTCTGAATCTGTGCATACACTAAAAAGGTACAAAAAGCAGAGAGGGGAAATAATAATTTAAAAAAAAAAAAATCAGTATTTCATTGCCCATGACTTGGTGAAAATCAGAATGTGTTAAGTGGACCTAAACTTCACCACAAACTTTATTACTACCTATTATTCTAGAAAATAATTGATTTCAGGCAACTACAGCTACACAAGATGCCTTTAGATGTAAAGGACAGTGCCTGGAGAGGATTAAATGCGGTCTACTGAGTTGAAGTTTCGAAATTGCTGCTATAAAGCTCATATATATGAAACTATATTATATATATTACTTTTATACATTATTCCATTTATCAAATCTTCCTCTATGAACTATAAATGCTGCACCACTTAATTTGCAATGTTTATGTCATTTCTTTATAGGATTCTTAACTCTTGAAGGAACAAAACTACAGAAGAGCAGTATGTTTATAAAGAATTTCTCGAATACTGAAGTAAAACGCATAGCTTTACATAAATGGTTATTTGAAACACTTCTTGAACAAGTGCAAATATATAACCATTGTAAAACTGGTTAATACCTTGTGTGGTCAGAGGATACCCCAGCAATCTGAAGCTTATCCTGCAGATGGACAATCTCTGTAGTGTACCTCTCTTGACTTTCTTTCAGCTGCTGTTGGAAATAGGACCGGAGGAGTTCCAGTTCTTGAGCATGCTGTTCCTCAAGTTGTTTTGTAAGGTTCCCTATCTCCTTCGAACAGTATTCTTGAATTACAGGATCTATATATAGGTTATTTGAAGCACGGGGTGAGAAAGAAAGAAAGAAAGAAACTACATCAACTTCTTCACAAATATTTAGCAGTGATGGACTGCATAATTAATGTAGTTTAAAAAAATTCTGACATCCTATCAACTACTTTTCCATAACAAAGAATGACAACCTAATCTTCCATTTTGCAAATAGTATCTGATATCAGTAACAAATTTTTATTGTGGAAAACTAAAAAATACTAAACCAAAAATGTATCACAGAATATAATTCAGAAATATTTTACAGAATTAAGAAAAACAGAGTATTGTACTGCAAAATCCGAAAAAATCTCTTATGTTCAAGCTGTAGTAAGATATAAATCAGTTAAAACTAAAAGTCATTGCCTTTTCTTTCTTTTTGAATACACATACATTAAAAACAGCATATACATCTTTTTACCCATTAGACTCTGTGGAGGAGTCTGCAGACTTTCCTTTCCTGTTTCCAGATGGATAGGTTCCTCTTCTTTCCTCCTTTCTGAAGAAGATGGCCATGGTTCTTTGACCTAAATAATAATCAAGTAAATGCAATTAACAACGATTTGTCTAGTAACAGCACAAAAATATTATATCCAGTGCTGCAGTCTCAGAATGAAAGAGAAATGGACATACTGGCATAAATTCAGCAGAGAGTTACAAAAGAGATGGGAGGCTTGGAGCATTTGTCATACAAGGAGAGGTTGGAAGAGCTGGGCATGCATAACCTGAAGAAGGCAAGCCCACCCAGCTTGTGAAGTATCAAAATTCAGCTGGACACAGTTCTTGGCAACCTTCTCCAGCTGACATTGCTTTGGGCAAGGGGCTGGATTAGATGAACTGCAGAGGTGTCTCCTAACCTCAACCAGCCCACAGTCCTGTGACACAGACAGCAGCTTTCTCCACTTTCTCAAATCAGTCCCTTGCTCTGCTACTCAACCAGGATACACAAACACACTTTCAAACTCTTCCTCACTCATGCAGAAGGAATTCACGTGACAGAGAAAATTCAAATGCTTCTATACTCTGTGCTATGAAAGTTTACCTGTTTAGACTCCGCTGTCAGCTGTGTTTGAAGTGCTTTCAGCCTGCTGTATTCTTCCATTATCCTGCGTAGAAGTGCATCCATACGTTCTTGCACAGTTAAATTACACAAAGAACCAGGGACTTTAAAAAAAGAAAACAAACATTTTACCATAAATTTTAATACAAGTGATTTGTTCACAAATTCTCCCCAGAAGAACTGCCTGATAAACCTTACAAAATACTGAAACAAGTGAAGCCCTTTCAGATTTTGAATGCATTTTTATATGTATTGACACATATGCATTTTTTTTTGGTAGGGCTGCTAGCTTCTTTTACAAAAAGAGAAAGAGGAAGAGAAAAACCCCAAACAAACACTTTTTTCCACCAGTATCCACTAAAACAAAAACAGCACAAGAAAATACCCATAATAAAAATAAAGCGGTTCAGAATAATGAGGAAATCTCTAAAACATCTATCTACTTAAGCACATGAATTAGTACCTGAAAAAGTAATGGCAAAATTGCCAGTCTGAAATACTTTAAATAAGTACTTTTAACGAGCATGATAATACAAAGTCATTACCTTGAGCTTGACCTCTGTGTAGTGGTAATTCTACACTTGGTTTTTCTCTCACAGCAGATTTACAGAAAATTTCCTGTTCCCTAGCATCAGCTTCTATAGCAGCTGAAGAATGTTCATTTTGACTACTACACAAAACCTATATAACAAATGAAACAAAGCAAAAAGTAAACAATTTCTTATTATTTTATCAATCACAATTCACATAGAAAACAAGAAAAATAGGAAAGCAGTATTTTGTGAGTATTAACTTCTGTGAAAATGATGGCGTAAATGTTCTGTTGAACCATAAGAACCTAGACAATCTTTAAAACTCCTGATAAAAGAAACAGATACAAAAAGACTTTTCAGCTAAAGCATAAATGCAAATGTTTTCAAATCATTCTTTAATTTGGAATTGCCAAGTATTAAAATCTTGTAGAGAAAGGCCTCCTTTATTAATGTGGAAAGCAAATTACATTGTAAATGTCTCATTCTCATAAGCTGCAATTTTACTTGGAAGAGGAATTCCCTACAGCAGAAATTCATGTCTTTTCAGCACATCTAAGTTCTTTATGTGCTGAACAAATCAGATAAAAGGGTATGGCATAAAAAAGCAGGTAATGAACAGAATACCCTGTGTTTGTTGGTGCTATTTGGTCAGCAGAACACTGCCATATTCACAATGGGCAGAAGATTTATCCATATGATTTCTGAAAATAAATGATACTTGAAAAGAAACCACTTGCTCAAAGCACAATGGGATTCTTTATTTAAAGATTTTGTACTCCACAAAAACCAAATTCAACTTATTAAAGTAAAACTACAATTTCTCTGACAGCTTAACAAAGAATCATACAAATAGGCATTTTTCACACTGTGAAGTAACTCATGCCAAGGACTCTCATTCAGATCCTACTTTCTGTGAGCAGTCGTGGAGTCCTGCTTAATCTCTCCTATGCTGCATCTCAAGTTAAAAAGTTCTGCTATTCACTTTCCCAAAAAGGTGTTGAAAAAAGTCCAGCAAAGAAGGGAAAAAAACCCCACAAACCCCATCCTTTAGAAGTATTTTAGACTTGAAAGCCATGCCTTATAATGAGTGACAAAAGCAGCTTAATTTAGCTAGAAATAAGTCTAATAAGTAACTCAATTGATGGTCAAAAATTACCTGTAAGGGCCATCAATTACTACCTTACAAAAAAAGACATGACAAATTATTATTATGGGTGGCTGCTATTAGAATAAAGACTAAATATAAGCTTCAATTTTTGACTATAATGTTTATTACTAAAAACAATACAGATAGTAATTTTTTTAGATTGTTTGACACTTTTTAAGTCTTTGAAAAATGAGCTGCACATAAGAAAGAAATTACTGTCTTATTGCAGATACGAGAGCTGATGTCCTGTGCCTCAACATGTGTGTGACATCAGACTCTTGAATCAAAAACATATATCCAGAGACAAAGAGAAAGGAAGAAAGTACTTCCAAACTAGTAGAGATGAGATCAACATTAGCTAAAAGCTTAAGACTATGTTTAGACAAAAGACTTGTCTGGACAAAGACATAAATCAGTTCAGGAAAAAGTATTAAAAACCCTTTGCAATGCTCTTTTGGAAGCTTATGTTTAGCAGTCTCTATTTTGAGATCAATGCAAAGAAAAAAGCTGCAAAGCAAACCTGCAAAAATAACGTGGAAAAATATGATGACTCACAGTAATCATCATTTTTTGTCTTCCAAATTCCCATTTTAAAGAAGGCCTTTTGTTAAGTCTTACCTGAGCCAGCCTGGAACATTCCTCAGTTACAGCTTCATTCAGTTTTTCTATAAGTCGTTGTGTAGATTTCCCTTCATCACCTATGAATACAAATTATTCATGTTATTTTTTAACTCTAGAGGCACAACAGTTTTTCATAGGCCTAATTTCCTGCCGCAGTGAGGCTGCCTCTTCAGCTTGAAGAAGGCCATGGTTTTTTGTTCCCCTCTTTATTGTTCCAACATCTTGACAGTTTCAATTATTATAGTTGAGCTGCACAGTCTAGAGGAGCAAGACATAAGAAATGGCTTTGTGTATTAGTGACCTCCAGAAGCATCAAAGTGCACAGAAACATACTGGAGGGAAAGGAACTTATGCAAAAAAGTTAAACAAGGGCAAAACATGGGACAACAGAAAAAGCTGGGATAGAAAACCATCATGATAACATAAAAGCTCACTGAGGCAAAAAGTAGTATCAAAGTTTACCTAAAGTATGCAGGGAGTCAATGCAGCAATTCAAAGAAAAGAGAAAAGAACAAGTCCAAAAATACTTTGCTGATGCATTTGCTTATTTCACCTCATAGGTGAATCTATTATATAGTTCTTTACAATTAATTGAGCTAATACAAACAGCAAACAATGAGTTGGAATACTTTTGATTTTTTTAATATACTTTTTTTTTTCAAGTTACCTCAGTAATAGACTACTGTTTACTGGGTAAACAATTTGTTAAAAAAACACTTCAAAATGTTCTATAAAACCAATTTATTGGACAGCTAGATGCATAAACTCATGTGCTTGTTTGGTTGGGTTTTTTTAAGACACTGTTGTTCATATAGAGCTTCATTCTCATAATATTGGTCAAGTTACCTGCTTGTTGAAATTTCAGGGTCTGGAGCTCCAGTTGATGCATTCTTTTAAGATCATTCATCTCTCGCAGATGACTATGAACAAGTTCCTCTTTAAGACTGCAAAGTGCACTCTCTTTTTCTGCTTTCAAGGACTCACGAACCTGGTCTACATGAGCTGAATAAACCAGGGATAGGCAAATCCGCTGTGCTTCCATTTGTAGTTGTAAATCAGTCTTTGAATAAAAAGACACAATTTTAAAAGAGTGAAAATATAGAAAGACCCATCTTTGGAAACTTCTGAGATTAATAATGTGTTGAATGAACACTGCACATAGGGTATGCATAAGATAAATTTAAGTATACATAGTTTGGAAAATTGAGTTTAGACAAAATAGTAAGACACTTCTTCAACTTAAAATAAAAATCAAATTAAAATCAACAAAACTCAACATGCTTCAATTCCTATTTTGCAGCAATAAAATCCCAATGAATTTTAACCCAGTGAAGCGAGAGCAATATCACTACTAACGGAGTCATTAAGAAAGTGTACTCCAAACATAGAGAAAAGATTGTATTAGCAGACCTTAGAAACATTGATTTCCAAGGCTTGTAGTTCTAGTCTGCACTTTGGGGATGTTATTGCTAAAGAAAAAAGATGTTTGGGATGTGCCAATAGGGAGCTGCTTAGAGCTGAAGTTTGAAAAGGTTTTTAGACAGCTCTGGACCACAATGATTTTTAGTTGTATGGCAGGAAATCGTAAGACCCTTATCACAGCCTTATGAAAAACAAACCAATCAATCAACCAAACAACCAACCAAGCCTAAACCAAACCATCACAAAGCTAAAGCTCTTTTTTATAATCTCACAACTGTTTCCAGTGCAGCTCTGCTTGTGATTTTATTTCTTAGGAAATGAATGAACTACAACTCAGTATTAGGCAGTTGGTGGTATTAGTTCACTGGTAGGTGGACTTCTACAACGTGAAAAAAAAATCTAAGAAAGTAGAAGTCTGCTTGACATCTATTTCCACAGAACACTTAGTTGCATACATCTTGCAGCATGCAAGACACCAAAAATGTATATTTATACATTTATAAATTCATACACCAGTGTGTATAAATTTAAATTTATACACAGATTTATGATTCCACTACCTAATTAAATACTAGTAACTCAGTACTTAGCTATTTATATTGACAAATAACAATCCTTTCCATATTACCTACAATTAATTTCCAATACCAAGAAATACAAGCAAAATTGCTCCAGCAAAACTTAAGGGAATAGTTGGAATCACATGATATGTGTTCTCATTATCACATCCAGATACATTTCTTAAGAAGTGATAACCACACATACACAAAAAATTTGATAACGTAATATTAGTATTTCACAAGTTTCATATTTCAAGTTTGGTCAAAGATGACTGATGAAGTTTCATTACTTTTTATATGGTTTGAATGAGTATGGAATTGAAAAAACTAATCACAAAATCAAAAATTATGTCCAAAATAAATTTTCCCCTTAAGTAAGTGAAATGCTGCATCAAAACATGAAGTTCTCTGGTAGTCTTCTTACATTTTTGTTGTTGCTGTTGATTTAATTAAATGTAAGGGAACAGTATTTTTTCCATTCAAAAAGCATCCTCATACACATTGATTGTGATTATAATACTGGTCATTCATGTAACCCCTTTCAACCACTGGCCACACTGACACACATTTGTAGTTAAAGTATTTTCTATCCTGTTTAATGTAACATACCTGTTCTGATTTTAAGGCATCCACTTGCTGCTGAAGGTTGTTTTCACTCTGTGTAATGGCTATTAACGATGTTTCCTCTGTCAGCCTGTCTGGTGCCCCATGCAAATGTTCCACAAGAGACTGCTGTTCTGGTTTCAGCATTTGCTGGACCTCCTTTCTTTTTGTTACCTCATGACTGAAGTCTTTACCACAACTTACATTACCTCTTAAATTTATTCCTTCATCAGCTTTACTCCTTGAACCAGGGGATTTATTCCTACTTTCAGATGCTGGAGTAGCAGTCTTTAGAGATTTTCCTTTAGAGCGTTTTGTCTTAGAGTCATTACTATTTGTTCTCTGAACATGACTAATTGTGACTTCTAGTTCTTTACATTTTACTAGAACTCGCTCCTTCTCATCTTTTAAGGATTTGACTTCTTCATTTAAATGACAGATTTCATTATCCTTTGACTTTAATTGTTCTGAGAGATCAGAAAGTCTCAGGGATAATTCCACTTTCTCACGCTGAGTAACCTGCAGCTTCTCCATAAGTTCTGTTGCATCTTTCTCAACAACTTCTCCAGCCTCAAATATGTCTTCCCCAGACACCTTTATTTCTTTAGTCCCTTCAAAATCAGAGGGTTTAGTTTTAAATAAAACTGGTCTACTGCTTTGTAAGTGGCAGAGTTTTTCATTCAAAGCCTTGAGTTTGCTTTTATATTCAGCTTCCTGCTTTTTCTTGTTCTCTTCTAACTCATTTTTTGCCTTCAGAAGACTTGCACAGTCTTTCTGCAGTTCTTCATAACTAGCTTCAAGTTTTTTCTCAGTTAATGAAAAGGCATTCTTCTGCCTTTCAGTATCCTCTTGGAGGATACTGTTTTGGTTTTTAAGTTGCTCGTTTTCAGTAATCAGCTTTTCTATTCTCTTTTGCAAGTCCAAAATTTCTGTCTTAGAGCTAACACTACTGTTACAAAGTATGTTTTCTTCAGAGCTTACCAACATATTTTTTAATTTCTCTTTCAGAGTTTCGTTTTCCCCCTTAAGAACATTATTTTGTGTTTCTAGTTCTGAACATTTTTTTTGAAGGCTATCTTCTCTCTCCCTCATTTGTTCCTGCATCAACTCAGTTTTAAGCTGCAGCTCTTGTATTTCTTGTTCAAGGGTACCCTTTTCTTTTTCCTCTTGCCTAAGAACTTCGATCTCCTTCTCCAGTTCATGGATTTGAAGTGTCATTTCTTCAGATTTAGAATTTACAATAGACTGCTGCAAATCTTTCAGGTTTGTAATCTCTAGTATCAACTGATTTTGCTTTGTGATTAAGTTGTCCTTTTCATATTGCATGGCTTCTATCTTTTGACTCATTTCATTTTGTACTTCATCTAACTGCTGTTTATGGTGCATATTCAAGTTGTGTTTAAGGCTTTCCATGTTCACCATGTGCTCTTTCTCTAAGTCTTGTTTAAGCCTGGAAAGTTCCTCTTCATGACTAAACAGAAGTTTTGTTCTCAGTCTCTCTAATTCTGCTTCTTGCGATTCTGCCATCCTGTCCAAAACTGCATCCTTCTCCCTTTCTAGCATTTCAAGTTTTATTTTGTAATTTGTGATTTCTGCCTCATGTTTTAGTTCCAAATCCTTCCTAAATTCAGAGGCAGAAGCCAGCTGAGTTTTCAAATCTTCAATCACAAACTGGTATTTTTCAGCTTCATTTAATCTACATTCCATATCCACTATAGTTTGTTTGGCTCTTTGAACCTGCTCCCTTGAAAAATTCAGTTCTTGAAGAAGATCTTCAATTCTAGTTTGTTGAAGAGATTTCTCTGTTGCAATAATTTCCATCTGTTGTGACAACTCTTGCTTTATTTTTTCCCTTTCCTTATCAGCATCTTGCAATTTCACATTCAATTCATTAATTTTAATATTCATTAAATGAATTTCATCTTTATTGACATTCTCATTAAAACACAGACTTGAAGTTTTCTCCAATTCTACTTTTTGTTGCAAAAGACGCTGTTCTATTTCCACTGCATGTTGCTTAATTAATTCTTGCTTCATTTGTACAATCTGCTGGCCGTGCATTTCATCTAGTTCAGCCTGAAGCTGTGCCAGTCTCCTTTGTGTTTCTAATTCCATTTTTTGCACAATGTCAGCTTCAGACTGGCTGTCTTTGTAACATCGTTTCTGCAGTTCCTCCACAGTTCCCATTAATTGTTTTATTTCATCAGAACATTGTCTTTCTTTCTGTTTGTAGGTGGTAAGTTCGACTTTAATATTACTTATCTGCTGGTTCCTTAGTGAAATCTCTTCTTTCAATTCTTCAACTAATTTACTGACATCTGATAATTTCTCCTTAAGCTGAAATGAATTTTTTTCCTCTTCTCCAAGTTTTGCTTCCAGCTCTTCAACTAACGCTTCTTTTTCTTGTAATTTACTCAAATCTTCTCCCTCTTTTTTCTGTTTTTCCTTTAAAAAAACGAGAAAAAACATGTTCTTATTTTTAGCTAATCATCTGAACATGTAAGAACAGACTTAGCTATTCAGTCTTTCTTATGTTAGTTATAAAGCACAAATAGAAATTATTTGTTGACTCCACTTGGAGGTTTCCTGCATCCCTGGAATAACTGAGAATCCCTACCCCACCCATGTCATCGCGTCCCTCCCCTACTCTTTCCAACCCCCTGTGTCTCTATCACTTTTAACAACATTTAATTTTTTAGGTGGTTTTAAAATGTTTTCCATGAAGGATAATAAAAAAAGTACATGAAGGAAAAAATTCATTCTTTGCTTAATGCAGAGAAGAATGTTCAAGCAGGTAATTTAGTGGGGTTTTTCAAAAATAATGCTATTTACTGAAGGCGTTTCAACGTACAGTATAGTTTCATAATTTGCTCTAAACATTTCTACAACTTCTTAAAACATAATACATAACACTGAGATAAAATTTTCAGATTTAAATTATATACTTATGTGTTAGCTAACAGAAGCAGTGTCAATGACTTAAAATCTTTGTATGCATTCTGTGCAGCACTTTCATTATCTGTGCTTTGGCTTTTTTATTTCAAAGGAATTACAAAATCCTGGAAAGTGTTTAGGAAAAGAGAACATTATAGTAAGGAACATACCATTTCATACGTCGTTATTTTCTCCTGAAGATGCGTAATCTGCTCTTCAAGTTCTTCATTCTTTCTCTGATAATTCTTAAGCAGACATTCTTGTTCTTCTAGCTGTTGCTGATGTGAAAGTATCTGTTGCTTGGCTTGCAATAAATCAGCAGCTGTGCAACTATGGCTGCTGTTCCTTAGGGCTTCGCTTGCCTGCAACTTGAATGTTAAAGAAATAAAACCTAAAATACATCAGGTTTTTTAGAAATAGCTTGTGCTACATACAGAAATAGTGATCTTTACTTTCTTCTTCCACATCACAAGCCCAAAGATTTCTAAGTTCTTTTGTAAGAACTGAAACACCCTTATTCACCTGGGAAGGCAAACCAATAAAAAGATATTTCATATTAATTAAATATTCATAGTGAGCTAACATAGGGCAGCAGCGCCACAGATGCATCACTAAGTAGTAAAACTAACTAGATGCAGCTATGGAGCCCATAATCAGATTTTTAATAATAAAATCTCAGGCTTCAGAATATAATCCACTTGAAGCTCAAAATAAGCTATATAATGTACTTAAACAGCACAAAATACTACAATATTCAATTGTAGTAATACAATACTGCAAGGTGTATTCTGTGTGCCTGCAGCACCTCGATCACCATGCTTTTTAGAAGAAATGTTTCTCTGAAGCTTCACTTTGTTATTTAAACTACCTTTTAATAACACCACAAAGGCAGCTTTTATCCAAAAATATAAGAACTTGAGTGTGAAGCTGTGGCCCATGGAAGTTGATGGCTGGATGTTTTGATTTCAAAGGGAACATTTCTGCCCAAAGCTCTGAGACTATGCAAGTGTTTTTCCCCAGGATAACTGCAATAATTTAGTATTTATCAGAAGCTATTACCACATAGTAGGAAAGAAAACAGACTAATATTTATCATTTTATAGTTAATTATTACAGTAAAACAGGTACTATAACAACAACTGTAGGACCAGGAAAATGACTGCTGATCTATACTAAGAGACTGATTCTTAAAAAATGCACAAAATAGCATTTATGGAGCCTCCAAAGTGACACCTATTTTCAAATCCAAATAAATGTTGGTAGCTGGATAACTTACATGCTGAAACTGAATTTGCAGTTTTTGACTTTGCTCAGTAAGCTCCAAGAACTCCCTCATGGTTTCATCCTTTTCTTTCCGTGCCTGCTGTAGGTTAGTAGTGAGCTGAGTGATAATGTCATCTCTTTTTTTGATAGCAGCTTCAAATTCTTGCAGCTATGAAAGATAAAATTTAAACTATTAATGCACATGAAAACCACAGACAAAAAGTACAAGCTAATTTTAGTTAAGTAGGAATAAGTCATCCCGAACCTCTCTATTTTAAAAGGTGTCTCAGGAGTAGAGATTTTATATTTTCACAAGCTCTGTTTGTAAAAATTTCAGAAACAGGGTTTTTCCCCCTCATTGAACAATACATGACCCCTCCATAAAATATAGTTATCAAATAACAAAATCTGAACTTTTAAGAAGGTTAATTAGCTTAATATATAACTTGCTTTTAAAATAAAGAAGTGTGGCCACATAAACAAACCATCATAAAGGAAGTCAGAATATCTACTAATACTGTTTAAGCAATTTTGTACAACTACTCACGTTCACATACTTTTCCCACAATAAATGCAAGTTATAGCATCTCTCACTTGAAGTGCAACAAATAGCATTCACTGTACTAAAGCATGTAATAGATACCATGCAGTAACCTACACTGTGAAGCCAGGAAAATCATTCATAACTACATGAGAAAATCAGTTCAAGCTGCAAAATGGATACAACACATTTAATAGATTAATAATTTGTAATTTGTAATGATGAAGAAATTATAAGAGTATGAAAAAATTCTTTGCAACTGTTTTATTTTTTTGTAGAATTACAGTCAAGCAGTCAGAAATTCTACAATATTAATTGGCAATATTTTTGTGTGCATTTATATAAACGTGTTTCTCAGTATAAAGTCCCTTTTTCAATTTGAATTCATTTAAGGCTAGTGGAAGCCTCAACTCTACATATTGCAAATTTCTTAAACCATTAGTAATCTTCTGTAATTGTTTTGTTTACAATGTTCCCAAAAAACCTTCATGGACTTGTATGCTGAATCTTGGCTGTTAACATGGTAATGCTTCCAGATAAAGTTCTTTTTAGAACACCGGAGTCAACTCCTACTCTAAAAGCACATGCCTAATGGAAATACTAGATGTTTGTTACAGTAGAGAAAATCAGGAACAGATCAGGAACTTAAATGTGCTAAATCTTTGCTTTTGCATCTGTTCAATGAAATTGAATAAGTAAATATGTCAGTTCCAAAGCACACCATATAATATAATTTCCAACTTTTTAAATTCAATCTCTGTCCTTGACAAATAGGCAGAATTAACGCACACAACTATCGTCCCCGCTCCCCTTCTGCAATTCTTTTGTTTCTTCTGAAAAAAAGAACCATATGCTTTTTTTCACTGAGATACTATGCACTGTACCACTATCACACAAAAACATATTGCAACTATTAAAATATTATTGTACCACAGCCCCAAACCTGAAAACACTCAATTTTGTTTTAATATAATTTTATTTTATTTTCAAAATTATAATTATAGCCATTTAAAAAATGCAAACATTTTTTACTTCCAACTCTTTCAGGAAAAACTAACAGCAGTTACAATCATTAGAAACACTTATTTTCTTTACTATGCTATAATTATGACTATTATGTTTAGCACAACAGATACAAGACACAGTAATTAAAATTCAACACCAGACAAAGAAATAATAAACCACCTCTTCCGGAGCAACCACTTAACTGGTGCTATGGTGGATAAAATGACACCTATTATCACAGATAAAATACAAATAATAATAGTAATGATAATAATAATAACATTGCACTAATAGTGCAATAATAATGGTGAAAATAACTGAATATCAGAACTTTTTTTTTATTCTATAGCACTTTGCAAAAATATAGCAAAATACAGTGACACGACCTGAATCCAGATTAGGAGAGAGACAAGTTAGACATGAAGCACAACAAAGCACTGACTCGAGTGCATTGCACCACTGGCTTAAAACTGGAAGAATATTCTTTACTTTAAAACTTAAGTTCATATTCCAATGGTATTTCTAAAGTAAGAAATGCTTTCCGGTAAACCCAAATTATTAGGTGTTCCGGATTAAAACATTGTTACACTGTTGTTTTTGTATTTCAGACTGTGAAGTCTGACATACAAATACATTTTGGTTCAGTTATATTATTCCTTAGGCAGTAAAACCTGAGTTTTTTTGATTGTCGTAACTTGAACCAACAAACCCACTACATTGTTCTTGGAGGAACAGGAAGATATTAAAGTCTTTGCATAAAAGTCTTTGCATAGCTAGAGAAGAATTAGGGCTTCTCTTGAAAATTGTCTTTCCATTCCAGATTTGAAGAAACTCAATGCAAAGACAATTCAAATTTTAGTCACGAAATACAGAGAAAAAGGACACACAGTGGAAAGTCCACTCAAAGTAATAGAACATGGTATATGATTGAAAGAAATTAGGTGGGATTAATTCTATATCACACACTGAGTGCATTCTGAACAGCTGCCATTAGTGTGAACTCTTTCTGGTGATGCTCTGCATATTTGCATTTAACCAAATAACAAGCAGAAAGCAACATAAGGTAATTATACCTGTTGCAATCCTTCTGTACCATAGGCTGCCCTCATTTCTTCTATCTCTCTGCTTAGTTCTTCAATCTTTTGTTGTTTCCCAGCGAATTGATTCTCCATCACCTCTAGCTGTGTGTGTGAGTGCTGAATTCCATGCTCTGAATGAATGTCTCCAACTCCAAATTCTTCTTCCTAAATCAATCCAAGTTCCTTTACATGCCAATTTTTATGTTTTATCACAATAAGTCAAGTCAAATATCAAATTCTGTACCAAACACCACCTTAGAACATTAACATACAATACAGCATCAAAGATCTTTTTGCCATGGTAACCTCCTTTGTTAGTGTAATTCACACCTCAAAAGCACTGACACAAAACGTTTCTACGAGTTGTGCTCTATAACCTCAGCCTTAATAGATGGAGTAAATTAGTTTGCATTTCAAGTTCAATGATACACTATATTAATATAGCAAACAATGCAGATGCAGAGCACAGCATGCAAAATACAGTATTAGCCAGCAACACAGTTTTTGTTCAAAACAAACTGATGTGTTTAGTATTCTCCATTAGTATTACAATTCAATTTGCAATACTGTACCCTGATTAAGTCTGCAGGTATAGCTGTTCTTGTCACAAAACTGCAACCATTTACCTGTATAAAGACAATTTCTAAATACATTATTTGAAATAATGCTTGATTTCTATCTCCCACTTACTTGAATCTTATGTGGCAATTTCTGCAGACTCACGGGAATTGTTATGCTACGAAAATTTACTTCATTTGAAATACAAAATAGCTTTCTATATAGCAAATTGCATCAAAGTAAGGATAGAAAACAGGTAAAACACCCAAAATTGCAAAAATAAACGCTATTGTCTAAAAACAAAAACCTTATTACAAATCAACATCTAGAGAAAACAAAGGAATTCAGATTTAAAGGTCAGTGCAAAGCTTTATCTTTTAAATCATTAAAATACTGTACTGTTGCATTTTGAATTATATGTTCAATATTTTTATATATTACTAGACATAGTTATGCTTTCTGAAAGATTTTTATACACCACAAGATTTAGTCTTTCTGAAAGTCACCTATCTCTTGATAGGGGATGAAAGGCAGTATCATAGACTTTTGTTCTCAATTTGAAGGAATTTTGTGAACTAGAAAAAGAGCAGAAATTATACATTTGACATAAGATATTTGAAAATAAATCCTCTTTCACTCACCTAACACTGCAAGCCCTTTCAGCTTCTACGAGAATTTTGGTTCTACTGACTGTACAAACCAAAACCGGCAAATCTCCAAAAGGCAAGCACGAGCCAAAGTAGCAGTTAGAAGTAAAAAACAAAATCCAAATGAAAAGAACATGCTGCATACACATGAGTAATGATCAAACAGACAGGCAGGCTTTTAGAACAGCAGACCAGTGTTCAAAAATGAGAAAGCAAGAACAGCAGCATTTCTCCTCAGAGCTGTTTATTACATCAGAGCCCGAAACAAAAATAATGGTACTAGAAATGGAAAGGCAACATAGTACTTCAGACCCAAATACTATGTTTAAATCAAAAAAAGAAGCTGCACTGCTCAGACGTCTGCCATAGCCTAGATCAGGGCTTACTCACAAACAACTATCATGCCTGAGCAAATCAATAAGTGCACTGTTA
This sequence comes from Oriolus oriolus, assembly GCA_013400235.1. NCBI lineage: Eukaryota > Metazoa > Chordata > Aves > Passeriformes > Corvidae > Oriolus > Oriolus oriolus. Next base: position 1,805,615 of record VXBT01001127.1, on the reverse strand, counting down.
CAGATGGGATCAATACAGTCATTGAATTTGTATTAAGCGAATGAATAAATCTGCATTAGAGAATTTGCAGAGCTGACACAGTGCTCTTTCAATTTCTGACTTTCTCAGTAAAAAGAAGACCCCACAGAGGTTACTACCTTAGTTTAGAAAGAATAAGGAAAATTGCAGCAAACAGCAGTCCAGGCAACTCACAGAGTCACTGTGTATCATTTGTGTATTGCCAGATGTTTGCTCTATGTTCAGACACACAAATGTCTACACAGCGCCTGGCACCAATGCCTTTATTCAGATTTTGGCGCATGTCCCAGGTTAACAACACTGGCAGTTTAACAGAAACTATTATGAAATCCTTCCTTTCCCCTTTGTAACTCCCATTTTATTTAGGCTTAATTGATAAAGATGCAGTATACAATCACTGTAATCTACCACAGTGGATACACTTCTCTTCCCATGAATCATGGCTATGTGCAACTACCAAAGACACTCTATAACAAGAGCTAATAGGAAAGGCACAAAAGTCTTATCTCATTAGCTGTTCCAGACTCCTCAGCAGCTGAAAATTCTACAAAAGACCTTTAACTTATAAAAGGGATTTTGCTACACACATTCAAAACAACTGTCTTGAACGTCAGAAATCCTGCTCCATTTCACGGGAGCCTAACTCTTCGACATCACCCAAGTGAAGCACACAGTAACATGGTAGTCTATGCTGCTTCTCCTCTGATACCTCCTTCTTTCAAATGCCTTGTCTTCTGGCAAAGCACAAGTTGAAACATGACAAGACAACAAATTGCACTGCAATCTGTGGAAAAAAAAGCCCCAGCACAAAAACCAGACAGCCACAGCAAGGTGCTGTGTTGAAGGAAACCTTGGGAGCAGCCTGGCAACTCCTGGCATGAAAAATTCTGCTGTGTAAGAGCAGAAAGACATTTGGTAATGAGTCATTAGCTTCAAAATACCTTAATTTAAAATTCATTTTCCACTTATCTGAAATATATGAATTCAGTAGTTCAGATGCCAACATGAGTGTTAGCAGATTACTACAAGGCCTACAGGACTCCTGTGTTTTGACTTACGGCCCCAGTGATTTACCCATTTAGAGATCTTCTGCAAGTCTATAAATACTCTTAATGTAGATTCTTATAATTTCTTCTTTAAAAGCTTTGCAGTTCACCTTTAACACTGAAACATTCTTATGCCTTAATTACTTATGATGTGCTTAGTTACACACCCCAGGAAACAATTAAACATTGAAAGAATCAAACCACATACCATTTTAACATAATAGAAGCAAGAAATAACGAGCTCCGGATAGAATTGCATAAGCAAATAAGCATAAAATAAGGATAGAATAAATTTTACAATACATTACTCAGCAGCACAGTTTTGATGAACGAAAGATATGAAACAAGTGAAGATTGTGGAAGTCTCTCAAAGGACATTCTGTCTAATTGTTCTTCCTTCCTTGTATTTTCAAAACAATTCACAGAAATACTATTATAAGGTAAAATATAATCTGTAGTCTGTCGGCTAAAAATAAAGGTTTCACTTATATTGCATCAGTTAATACATATGCTTAAGGCAAATGAAAGGAATCTTCTTTCTGAGAAACACAAGGGAAACCAACTTCCACCACTGAATTAAAGCAGTGATTCATGACGATTGCCACCAGAGGTCAGGATTACATCTATGAAATCATTGTACCCTGTTTAATGTTCCTTAGACCTTGGAAGACCTGAAATTGTATCTCAAAAATAGCAATAGTACTATATAATGTGTAACTACGTACAAAATTAATACCATTACTACAGAGATTTACCTTTATAAATAATAAATTTATTCTCAGCATAAATCAATACATACTGTTCTGCTTAAAAGACTTGCTTGATTTGGTAGTAGAAACATACAGAAGTATATGGAACAGATTAACAATTTTACCTCCTCTTTTCTTTCCCCCTCCACCCTTTCTTGTACATTTTGGACATCTGATTCCTTCATAAAAAATAATATTTAGACCTTGAATACAGCTTGTCAATGTTCTTAGCCTCTCCTCAATTTTCTAGTTACGTCGCAACTGACTATATGAAACTTAGCTAAAATTAGCAATTAGGTCATTTTGGGAAAATGAATTTCAGCATATTTTGGGGGCTGTGAGGGGAGGGTTTATACTCCATTAAAAAAAGCCATTTTCACTTTGTGAAAAAAATAGTTACAATCCTGTAACATAACTAGGGTTAGTAACTTCCAAAGGAGAACAATTGCTGACTTTTTAAAATACCACGGCTTAATATATTTTTCTATATATTGACAGAACAGCAACAGATTTCTTTATGCAGTAGTTAAGGTTGAGGTATAGAATTTAATTAAAATTTCAAAAACCAAACAACTTTCTAGACTTCGTATTAACCATCTTCTCAGAGATGTACTTTGCAAATTGGGAAGAGTCAACAAGAGAAAAAAAAAATCAGGTGAAACAGTTTTTCAGTTATACCATAAAACTGAGGCATATGGAAAATGTATGGGGGCAACTTTACCTTACACAGTTATAAAATCCCCCAAAATTCCAGCTGTTGGGAAAAACCTAACTTCCCTTAGTTCTGAGTTCAAATCATAGTTTTTAAATAGCTAACCACCATTATAATTTAAGACTATGCAGGTATGTGTTATTGTTGCTCAAACTGAGGAATTTGTCCCAAAAGACAAGCTGGTCATATGAAGGATTTACCAGTCTTCAGCTGGCTACTGCCTTGGTAGTGTAGGTATTAGAAAGGCGGCTGAGCAAAACCGAACAAAAGACTGTATTTACAGTAAATTTCCTTCAAGACAAGAATTCTTATATAAACAAACCTTCAGTTTTGCTTGGACAACTGTACTGCCTTATAATTTTGTGTCTGGTAAGTCTCCTAAAGAGGGAATTACTTACCACTGAATTTTATCCAACTCCTCAACAGAAGGGGCAGAAGAATTAAAACCATCTGATTTAATTGATCAACTACAACAAAATAAACTATTTATGACCTATTTGAATTCAAAGCATGACAACCACAATTCAATTTAATTTCTGGCAAAACAACTTAAAATAATACAGATGTTCTAATTGATAAGGAAAAAGATGGATCAATAGGCCTATGTCTCTTCAAATATGGGATTTCTTAGAATTCTGAAAAGGAAATAATGTATTAGAAAAAAACTTAAGCTCAATATTTTATGTATCTGCACAATAATACTGCTACAGACAAAATTGAATTTATTCTTCTTCAACTTCAGATAATTTTATTTACAGTGTGTACATGAATGGAAGCAGAGCTTTTAATAATAAAAGTAACGTTACAGCTGATATGAAATATATTGAAAAACCAGCTACTAAAGTATCTGCATTCCTAAATGTGATGTCTCCTCATTTCAGATACCAACCAATTGTAATGAAATGGAATTAAAAAGAGTTTATTAGAAAAGATGGCAACTCTGACTGCTTGAGCTTGTTTTTCTCCAGAGGCAGTATCATGATACTATTCCAAGTTTTGTCTATTTATGTCTTAGAAAATAACTCTCAGCGAAGTAAAAAGTCTTTTTGCAGGAATAAGAACTGCCTAGTAATGCATCTGTCATTGCATTTTTTGGGAAATCTGTAATTTTTTAAGGAATATTCAGACTGCAATTCTTCAGTATCTGAAAAATTGTTCCCTAATATCCTCTGCAGGTATCTATGGAAATCTTTGAAGAACGAAAGAGGTAAAATTAAGTGTTTAGATGTGAAACTTCGTGTTAAAATGAGAGCTTTAAATTCAACTGAAACTGAAGCCCAAAACATTAAAATCAGAACACATCCACGATTACCATGACGCATTATACCAGCTGTTTTCTGTATCCTGTTGCCCTGTGTAAAGACATGTTTTCTTCAGCACTTACAATCAGTCTCCAGCACTGCTTCCAACCACCTCAGAAGCGATCAAAATTTCAGCCGTATTTCATTACGTATGTAATAAGTCTTACTTGTAAAAATACATGAATATCAATGACATTGTCAACTGTTTTCAAGGGTTCATTCTTCACATACTGCAAATTCCATTTGAAAGTAATCACATACCATGGTGATGCATATTCTAAAAGGTGCACTACGGTCATGGCAGTTCTTCAAAACTATCTCTGCTACACTCTCAATGGAAAACAGCAATGAGGTTCATTTGACTACTTCATCCCCTCTTACTCGTTGCCAAACTTAAGATTCTGTGTGTTTTTTCTAAAGTGTTTAGCACGGAGAACTGCAAAATAAAACCCTGACCGTCCTTTCACAAAGGGATTGATTGAGACATGAGAAATTAGATTTTTAAACTAAAAACAATTCTTACTGTACTCAGATGTTCCATAGCTATTTCTTGCTGGCATGCTCTTGACCGACATTTATGCATGAGGTGGTTTACTCCTTACAAACATAACTGTTTGATCTGACAGGACCCAAGTTCCATATCCACAACCACCCTTCAGTGTGACAGAGATGAGCTGTAGATGCCAATGTGCGGGCTGACTCCGGCTAGCAGCTAAGCCCCCGCTCCAGTCACTCTCTCCCCCACCAGGAGGGTGGAGGAGAGAATTGGAAGACCAAAAGTAACTAAAATGCATGGGCTGAGATACAGTCAGCTTAGTAAATGAAAGGAAACAAACCAGCCAAACAACAAGCGATGCACAGGCAATCACTCACCATCTCCCACCAGCAGACTGACACTCAGCCAGTCACTGAGGCCGCTTTGAAACTCATTAAAATGTAATCGACTTGTTAAATAGTCTCTCACAGAAAATTAGTAGAGATTATGCACAGCCAGTGCTCCCATGGCAATACAAAGCATTAATATGACCTTAAGGATGACATTGCTACAACAGCTTATGTATATACTGCATTATTTATTATAGTAGCCATCCCATTATGGAGTTGACATAATGCTTGCTTTAATGGCACATTGATCATACCAGTAACAACATGCAACAGATTTGTCCATAATATCACATCTGCTCTTTCTTTCCTCCTCCTTTTGAAAAACTGTGCACAGCATTGCAGCAAACATGTAACAGAAAAGGCTGAAAGAAAAGCTAGGAAAAGCATTACTTCAGTCTTACCTCAGAACTGTAATCTTCTACTGTGGTGGAAATTTCACTTTCCGGCTAAAATAAAATATTAAAATATTTACAATGATGGCACTCTAAAAGTACTAAACAAGACATTTTCCATTTTATAGTTATTTGGAAACACCAAGGTGTACATGAACTTGATAAGAGTATATGCACAGTAACGGTCACCTTCATTTGCTTCAAATCCCAGCTTTAATAAAGTCATTTTGCTGTTGAGCTATGATCACAGGAACAGTAGAATTACATGACAAAATCTTCAAACAACCTACAGGTGCAAAACAATATTTTGGAAATTTAACTTAATCTTCTGGGATTTATTTTTGTTATTTTAAAAAGAACTAAGTACCATGAAAAAGATTTGTCTCTGTTATATCAATTTCACCTAATTAGGAACTTGGCTGGCTTAAGAACTCAATCTTATACAGAACATCATTTTCATACCTGCAAGACTTTTGATGTTGACTAGAATTTTAAAACAAACACTCATCCTTCAGCTTCCATGGAAACCAAGGGAAGATAAAAGGACAAAGATTCAAATCTTGTGATCTAATGAAGTAGAGGAATTAAAGGAACAAAGCTTTAACAAACTGAGCATAAACGTGCCATGGCAGACTCCTGAATGAAACAAGGTGTATCTTGATGAACTACATAACTGTGCCAAGTTTGAGAATCAAAATATTCATAGGAAAAGATGCACATTATCTATATAAGGTGCACTATCATGGAATAACTACTTGAAAGAAAAAACTTGAAAACTTGAGACATGTAACCGTGAGTTAGAACTACTTTGGCAAAAATGATGTGCACATAATAGAGCTTGTCCAAAATTCACTTAATATGTTAGCCAGCCTCACATTAAATCAGTCTCAATTTAATATTGAATTCTGTGAGGCTTAGTTTCAAAGGAACATGGTACGTTTTGCATCAGTAGACATAGGTAAAGTTTGGAATGTTAACTGTGTTTTGTTTTGTTTTTTCAAAGTAATCTACCACTCAGACCTCCTGAAGTTCTGCAGTTTTTACAATCCTAACAACAATGATAATATATATTCTGAATCCAGTATGCAGCTCCAGAATGTAAATAACCTGAACAAAGGACATTGTCTTATGTACAGAGTGCACAACGATACCTTAAAACATTTATTTGGAAGTTAAAAGTGTTTCTGCTATGGAATACAAATTTAGTATTTTAAAATATTTAATTTTCACACAAATATATTTTATTTGCATTATTTATATTTATATTTATATTTGTGTATATATACATTTATACAAAAAAAATACACTTTATTTGTAGTCTATGTCCTTGGTCTAGGACAAAATCCTCTAGAAGAAATAAAATCAGAGAAAACCACATTATTTTTTTTTCATGATACAGATAACAAATATATGATCGTTATCTTCTTATAACTTTTCAAGGTCCATTGCAATTCAGGAGTCTTCAAAAAAAATTATTAAAAGCATTCCCACAGAAGCTCAGAAGTATTACTACAAATTTATATATATAGCTAGATCTAAGAACTCTTCACATCTTTATATATAGCATGAAATATAGGCCCTTCTCCAACATGTAAAAATCAGGAACAAGTAGTCCAACTTCAATAGTTCTCCCTTGTAATGCTTTCAGTTATAAGAACAGTCTCTTGTTTATAAGGAAAATGAAAAATGAATTTGAACATCCTCAGATAAACTCAAACCTAGTAAAATAATTACAGAAAAATGCAAAGAATTTGTAGGTTGAAGCTTAGGCTGGAGTGAGAAAATATGAACTCTCAAAGGAAGTTGATTATTGAAAATAATTCTCTAATTTTGTCATGGCAATTTGGCCAGACAAGATATTTTTTAAAATGTTAATATATTGCTGGTCCTTTCTGAATACCAACCTAAAATTAAAAAAAAAAAAGCCTACAATATTTTTTAAAAAATCGTCAAAACCACATAGTGTTCCATTGGTTTAGGCGTACAATATCTGCTAGCAGCATAAATAATCTTTCTAAAATGTCAGCTTCAGTCCTGGATCTAGATAAGTCTTTTGCCTGTTAAAACCAAGTATTTTTACCAAGGGAGTCTATGATTTTAAGGACAGAAAGATGGCCAAATGAACTCCAGTTAAATGCACCGTCTCCTGTGCTAAGGGGATCATCTAAACCCTGCTAAAAACCAGTTAAAGAGAATTAAATCCTATGAGCTCACACATTAGGCCCCAGACTGTAAGACTTCATGTTATTCTTTTGCTCTCAGAATCTGTAACACTACAAGTAGTCAGTATTTTACAAGTAGTCCTCTTGCCCTCCAAGCAGCTATGTTACTTCCTAAGACCTGACCAACTTTATTTCAAAATTCAGTTTCTTCCTTCATCAAGCCACCTGTCCTGTATGCTTCAATTCTTCGTTGTTCAACAGAAGTAATTAGGTTTTACACAGCTCATTTGAGCCCCAGGGGTGCAGTTTGAAAGAAAATAATTTCAAGAAATTCTTACTACACACTCCTAGCGACACAGAATCTTTTGACAGGATAATGCCAAGAAGGCTATTTATCAGTTCTCTCAGTGCTTTCTGGAATTTGAAATAGATGTTTGTTACACTCTCAGATTTGTTTTGCACGTATTCTATTAACTATGTCCCACAGCATTTTCTTGCTGCAAACAGTTACTCTCTTCTGGCAAAATACTTTAATACCTTATTTAGTATTTTCTTCACTGACAGTATAATTGATTTTTAAAACACATTGAAGAGACATCTCAAAGACTCTTTATAGGCAACTATCTCCATCAATTCTGCAGATGGTACCTTTAATGATAGCAGTATTCAGAAAATTTTTAAAAGTTCAGTCTGTGTATATACTTCATAGGAAGTACTGCAAGCTAGTACCAAAAAACGGAGTATCAGCCTGTGGAATAGAGCAGGCCCATTTTAGAGTAACTTGCTTCTGTATGCAGTTAAGCACTGCTCAAAAGTCATGTTTTTGGACACTGGACACCCAACATTATCCCAGTATTCACAAAAGAACTCACATACAAAATTGGCCCCAAGAACTGAAAAGTGATTTTCATATTTCGTTGGAAAACTTCCACAGGTGACAACGAATAAACTACTCCAGTTGCAATGGATGAAACAGACTCAGTATTCATGGAACAGAATTCTACCTGAAGGAAATTACTGACTTTTTTATGACCTCAGCAAAAATTCTCACAAAATGTAACTACAAAAGGTTGGATTAATTCTTGACAAAGTTATTTTGATGTGGCCATTTTCTCTAGTGATTCACAGAGGATCACAAGTCTAATTAAGGAGACCATAACTAGAAGTGAGGCAAAGAGAATGTAACCAGAATATCCCAGACATAAAACCCTCTCTTTAGGCCATCCTGAACCTTACGGGCCTTCAATACTTGTAGAACATTCTGAATATGAAGCACCATTCTTTTATATTGCCTTATCATGTCTTCCTTAGTTCCTATTATCAAACACATTCAATTCAAATTCCCTGGTAATTTACAACCCAAACCAATTAACGATGATCAAATTTAAACTGAGTGCATTTTAGTGGAGATAAACTACTGCCAAATCTGAATATAACTTGCAGTGAGGTACTGGACTCTGCAGCGTGCAAACTTCTGATGGTATCAGAAAACACCATCAACAGCGGTAACCTAAGCATTCAATTAGGTTTCTATTCTTTGATAACATGGCTTTATAAATGTTTCATCTAAATGGAAAAACCCTGTAATTCTGCAAAAAGACCATCCTCCAATACAGGTAATTTTAATGTGCCAGTAAATCTATTATGTATCAGTATTTACAGAGATAAAGGAAGGCATAATACCAGAGGTTGTCTTATGAATCAAAGAAAATTGGCAAGTTATCCTGGCAATCTTCTGGCCAGATGGTGAACGGAAAGATGCCTGGCTTCAATCAGAACCATATGCTGCTGAGAATATATTACCTACTCTTGTGACACTGACTTTACTACTGAACAGACTATTTCCAAACATTTGCTTTTCTTCATTCTTCAATTACAAAACATGTTTCAACAGATGCTATATTATCAGAAGTGACTGGGCCAATTTTGACTACATTTTATTTATCCGTATTTTTTTTTCAAATCCTCCATCTTATTGTACATCCCAGAACATCTCTTTTCTAGTCAAAGCCTTTAGCTGCTCTTTGTTTTCAGGCTGTCATCATAGGAATATCTTACCACATTCACCACTTACACCTTTTCTCACTGAGGCATCCTCTCTGTTTCTCCATACCGCTTACATACTTTCTTATTTCTCCCACTTTCCTTCATCAGTTCTCAAGAATCCTGCCCCAGTGTCTCCTTCTTAATCACTTGCTGATCCTCGTCTGTCAAAATGTCAGACACTAACAACTGGAATACCTTATAAAAATGAAACAATGAACATGGAGCTATAAACTTTATCATCAACTTCAGTTAAGAGTAAAGCTATTCTAAAACTATTACCAAAAGGATTTGTCCTTTGAAAAACAAAAGACGAGTTACTAATCCAACCTTAGTCAATTAGCAGATATTCTCCATCACAGAACTTTTAACTTTTCTTTTCTAAGAAGCTTTGTATAATAGCTTTTACTACCCAGGTGACTCAAGGACAATTTTACTGTGACACAGGTTAATTTCTTTTGCTTTCCTGGCATTAGAACATTCTTGCAAAGCAGTGTGCTCCAATGCATCGTTTTAAGACTTCCCAGAAAAGGTGATCTCAGCAATTATTTACCCTGGAAGTGGCTTTTGCTTTCTTCCGTTTTTAATTGCAGAAGTCACAAAAAGAAGCAATCCTAAACTCAAGATTTTAATTTATTCCAGTTTATTTTATTATGTGTTCTAGGTTATTTGCACTTTTATATGGAAAAGGACACTATGGATGTCAACACCTAAAGATATCAGAATGCAACAAATAAAGACAAAAAATATTCTCTTTGTGAGAACAAGACAAAAAGCAATCAATATGAAACAAGAGACTTTCACTAATAAATACCAACTGGCATTTCTTGAAGAAATCTTGTAAATAAACTGTTCCTCCAACAGTGGATGGAAAACCTCTGAGATTACAAATATGCTCAGATGGAAGGTAAAATGTAATGGCTAAACAATGATAGTTCTTCCAATTAGTTTCTGCTGGAGGGAATACAGGGAGATAGAGGAACCCACCCTCAGGAACACAGAGGGGGGAAAAAAAGGGAAATGGATGACTGCCAAAAAAGTCCCCTTGTACTCTATAAACACTTTTGTCCCCTCTGAAAAGAAACTCTTCTACCTTCACAAGCGAAATAAGCTCCCAGAGGAATATCTGTATTTCACTTTCTGAGAATCATATTGAGCAAGAGAACCCTTTTTTACTTGTATTTAAACATGCTAATTCCACTGCGGACTAAAAAAATAAGAACTGCAGGGAGATGAACTTCTACCCACAAAACTACCACAGAAGAGCCCAGTCAAGATTTTTAGATAGACAGACAGTATAGTTAGATGCTTTGAGTCTGTATTTTGTGGTACAGAAAGAACAATTCTAAATACCAGTTCCAGTAAAAGATGAAATAAATAAGTTGAATTAAAGTTAAGCTAGAAAATGATCCTGCATAATGCTTCCAGTAATCCTGTCTCACTCTTCTGACACAGCAACCTACAACGACTTAATGTTGGGTGAAAAAGCAAACAGCTCAAAGCTGTAATTCTCCATTGCAGAGATTAGCCTGAAACTGCCTATTACATTGGCTGCCATTTCAACTAAGCAAGCTCCAATCCAATTACTGTAATACAGGCTCTCTGTCCAAATCATTGCACTTGTAAGACCAAAACCAGTAAATTATGAGATTCACTGAAACACTTTCAGAGTTTTCCCTCTTCTATTAATACTGCAAAGACTTTAGCAATCACTTTCCAACAACAAAATACTGATTATTTATTTAAGTAGTATGAGTAAGGAGGCTACAGACCGCATTTCACAAAGAAAAATGCTCTCTCAATTGGGAGCGGGGTTTTTTCTGTGGAAGTGAATACTGGTTTAAAAGTCACTACATTACTCAACAGAGTCAAATTACAAATTTACATGATTACCATGCTTATTCTTTTAAGCCTACATTTAAGAAAAGAAAGAATCAAACAACCCCCCTGCCCCTCAACAAAGCAGAAACCCCAGTGCATCTCCATATTTATTTATTTAAACATAAGATAAGTTGCTTTGGGAGTAAGACAGACCTCAGCCTATCATAAAATCATACCCCATCTTAAGAATGCATCTATGTGCGCAATCTTTAGCAACTGCAGTGCAGATATTTTCCCATTTCTAAAATCATCTGTGTCTTGTACTGTGTGGCATTTAAAGGCCAGCACAGGCCACTACGACCAACCTGATCTAATTAGACCCGCTTTGAGACCAGGATCAGACTAGCTGACCTCAAAGGTCCCTTCTAACCAAAGTTATTCTATGACTCTGTACTTTACCCTGTTTCTCCAACTGAGATATTTATCCTAACAAAGGACATACATCAGCAGAGTCCATCTCCAACTTCGAAATACATTTGGATCAAGGAAATTACTTCATACAGTTGTCATATTTATGCAGATGATTGCATTATTAACACAACAGTTTAAGTGATTCTCTCTGAACACCTCTCTTCCCTAGCAGTCCTCTCTCCTTAGTGCAGATAATCTGATGCATTTCATAACATACATCTTTCTCTTTTTGTAGAAGGCAAAAAAGTCATATCTTCATCTATGAAAATATTTATTCTGTTACCAAATTTCTTACCTCCTCCAGGAAAATCTGAGCTGAACAGACACTTTTATTGAGTTACTACAAACAGTTTTGAAGCCCTAACATGACCTGCAATATATTAAAGGCATGTACCTACAAGATTCAAAATATCTAGTGTATTGATATATTGCAGGCTTAAAAGTGTAAAATAAATGGATCAAGTACTTCAAAAGTTTTCATTTGCATGTATGATTTAGTCTGTCTGCCACAGTAAGTTTGGGGTTTTTTTTAACAAAAATGCAAAAAAATTTAAGAAAGTGTAATTTCTCAGTTAGTTCTCAGTTGCTGTAAATTCAAAAATGGAGCCAAAATGGTTACAAATGATCTATCCTAGCACAGGATCGGCAAGTCAAAATGCAGAGCATTCATGTGTACCACAGCTCTCAGAAATGACTGCATTCATCTGCACAGAACTGGGAATCTGCACTGAGATATTTGTTCAGAATGCCACTCATGTCATTTTAGAAGCACTGGTTTCACAAATGGAGCGAGTTATTCTGTAAATAGTATCAGCCTCTCTTGTCCTTTCTATCTGTAATGACATTACATGAATTCATGTCCACTCAGAACTGAACTGGACTGCCAGTGTATGCCACACAGCATCTTACAAACTTCCTAGAGGACGTACTTTCAGCCAATAGCACTCAGGATTATATTTCATTAAGTAGTGAAAGTAGAGTAACTCTTTATCAATCTCTTAAGCCACCCAGTTCTCAGCAGTGATTTCCAAAATTCATTCCTTCTCCTCATCAACAAGAGCGACTCAAATTACGTTATGAATACAAGAAAAATGTTTCGTTTTGCATTCTGGTGTAGCCGTAAGTGCAGAGATCAAAAATCCACTGCAATTTGCAACTTTTAATAAAACAAAATGAATTTATGCACATTTAAAGAGTATAGCAGTAGAAACACACTTTCCATAATCTACAGGGGACTGACTACAATAAAAAACATGACGCCAGCAGGCAGGTAAGAAAGTACCTTCTCTGGACATACCAAGTCAGACAGAAGCAGCAAGGAAATAGTGTCCAAAATCTCATCCTATTCCTTTATTCCTACTCTCAAAATGAACTGAATATTTTATGCCCACTCACCCCCAAAAGTGACTGCTTATAGCCTGAGACAAACTTACCTCAATGGTGTAAGCCTGGGTGTGTTTGATAATTTCTCCACTATGCAAAGTCCTGATAATAGCAAAGTCAGCAGTAGCAGCTGCTCCCCTTCGACTGCTGCACGTGGATATTTCATCACTTCGAGATCGATCAGTTTCAATCCCATCTTGTATTGATTCTTCATCTTTGACATTTGCTGTTTTCTTCTTCTTTTTCTGCTTCTTTGATCCATTTTGACCATCAGTTTGTGCCTTCCGCTGCCTAAACTGGGCAAGCTGTATAGAAGACAAAATCTTGTTAAAGGTGAAAGTTTTCCTCTTTATTACTAATGACATCCTCTATAAAGGCTTACCCACTATTCTACATAAAGCTTCAAACTAATCACTACTGAAAACAAGCTGGAAGTTAATGTTGCATGTGAGACAGACCCAGATTATTTTTCCCTTTACATAGTTTGCATTAAGAAAATCTTAAATCTAAACCAGCATTCGATGAATTCTTTTTCAGTTTCAGATTCACAAGTTACTGTTCCACAGACTGATACCTAGAAATCAAAACATTCAAAGGCAAAGGTACAAATATCATTACAAAGGACAAATGCAATGAAATAACCTGATCTCATTTTTCAATTTTATAGTAACCTGAAAATAATTTACAGAAATTTTTATTTCAGAGACAGATAAAAGCAAACTTCTCTTCCAGCAAGTATCATATAAAGTTTTTTAAAAAGTTTGTCGTAAGTCCTAAAAGCTGATCAAGTTACTGAAAACATCATAAAGAAACAGCAAAGTAGCAAAATACATATTAAGGGAATAGTCCAAAACCAAAAAGTGAGCAGATTACAAGACACACTACCTTGTAGCAAAACATGCTGATGAACAAAAAGTCACAGGTGAGCCAGGCACACAGTTTAAAAACCAATTACTATGTAAGCTATTCAAATACTGTAAGACACTGCCTTTTGAAGAGCTTATCACTTATAATCACTTTACAGTGGTTTACACAAGAAAATCCATTTAAAATATTTTTTTCTTAACGAGAACAGAATTTTTGTTCAAATAAGAAAAACAAGCACATCAGGGTTTACCAATTAAAATTCAAAACTAAAAAGATCCTATCAATAAAATCCAAAACCAAGAATCATTACTTTCCAATTGAAACATCCAACATTAAGTGCTACAATAGATTTCATAAATGTAGCTCCAACATAAAGCATACAAATAAAGACCTTAAAGCTTTAAACTTTCAACATCAACTAATACTCAAATATCATGTTTTTTAAAATAAATATGCTGTAATTGCAAGATAAAATATAGAATAGATAGCATATTTGCTCATGATATTCACCAGTCGAGAAAGCCAGGCTTCCATCCAGCTTCTTCAGGAACACCCAAACTGAACAGGACACACAGATCCCCCTTCCCAGTCACCGTTTGGTTACAGCGCAAGATATCATCTGAAGTGCTTTCTAGTTCTCATCTGGCCCCAAGAGAGCTGAGAAACCCCAATCTAAATAAATGCATCACTGACAGATCAGGTCTGACTTGTGGCTGGTTATGCTTTTGTCCCTTTATTTGTATTTGTGGGTTTCTTCAGCCTCCTCTTCCTTAAAACGATGGACAGCTTGGCGTATGGCTCCTGTTCTGTTTACAGGAGGAGGACCTGAAGATTTGCTGAGCCAAATATGCTCACCTAAGTACTTAATACTTACCTCCTCCCTACTACTTTTCTAATTAGTTCAACTTCATGATTTTTTTCTATTTTTAAAATACGTATCTTCTGTGATTTCACAAAAAATCTATTAAATCCAAAAATTCTAAACAGGAAAAGAAAGGACAGTCTCCTTCTACTTCAAAGTTTAAGAGAAAAAACCCCCCAAACAGCCAACCAACCAACCAACCAACCCAACTCCCCAAACCCAACTAAACAGAGATTTAGTTTCTCAAAAGTGGGAAGGGCAAAAGTTCTAGTTGCCCCCTTAGGATATTACTACATTCTCCTAAAACTGTACGTTTATCTCAATAAAATATTTTCAGTTTATCCAAAAAAAAAGCAAAATTTGTTCAAATGTCCCAATGACAGAAAGCAAGCAACCTGACTTCAAGTGTAACTACTGAGAGAGTTTGCTTTTTTTATGTTTTATTTTTAAGTAATAAATGATATGTAGTGCCACTGGTCAAGAACTCTCTTCCCCAACTTGATTGAAACCTTCTGTAATGGAAAGTTAAGTTGGCTTTTTTAAAGCAGCTTTACAGTCTTTATTTATCTACAAAATTAGACGTGTAGCTCAAGGACAAATGAATTACTCCTTGTCTCTCCTCAAGTATTTTGCATATTTTAACTGAAGCATCTGGGCATGCCAGATTTCTCTCCTTTCAAAATTAAGTTGTTGATTTTCACTTCTTCAGAATTAACAGATTAAAATCTACCACGGCAGTTACAAGCAGATCCAACTTTTTTTTTTCTGTTTCAACACTGATGAAGATGAGCACATATGAAAGCTAAACGAATGTGAAAATGAAAATGTTACATTTTTGTGTTATACAAGTTCTCAACTGACAAATTCTGTATGAGCATCTAGGACTTTGGAAACAACTGCACTAGTAGTGACGGATGCATGCACAAATCATAGCACTTTTAACCCCACATATTCAAGTACACACAGAACTGTCCAGCTACTAATGCAACTTAACTTTAAATTCTTATTTTTAGTCAAATTTTAAAAGCTAGAAATGAGAGAAGTAGCACAGCAAAAAGCTACTGCTGACCAAACACGTTCTGTGATGCTCACATATAAACAGGAGAGTCTTAGATACCAAACTCCTTCTCATGAACTAGAGTCCAGGATCTATCTTTGTTCCAACGACAAGCAGGGAAAAGTCCCCCAGCAGTCATGGTAGCTAAGGAAAACAAATTCTTTAGAATTAAAACTTTCAATTAAAAAGAAAAATAATTCCAGATTTTGTATTTCTAGAAAAATAGATTTTTCCAGTGTGAACAAAATGTGAAACAAATACACACTGATACAGTGTCTTATCCTGTCTTCCAGGCACGCCAGCTTAATTATGCCACAAGTAAGCCTGTGGAGAACTTAATGCTGCTTCCATCAGTTCTGAATCTGCAGCTTTGAAACAATTCAATGTCAAGTCTCCGCTGAGTTACAAAAATTGCAAGCAAGGG
The DNA here is from genome assembly GCA_013400235.1 of Oriolus oriolus. Lineage (NCBI taxonomy): Eukaryota > Metazoa > Chordata > Aves > Passeriformes > Corvidae > Oriolus > Oriolus oriolus. The sequence continues at coordinate 1,789,422 of VXBT01001127.1, read as the reverse complement.
CCAAGTATGTAAACACAGGAGGTACTCATGGAGGAGGGAGGATGCAAAGAAACAGAAGCTGAAGGATACTCAGAACAGGCTCTCTGCATTGATATGCCTCTGAGAACCAACAGAGAACAAACACCTTACTCTGTGAAAGCATCGGGAACACAGTCAGACATGATCCAACTTAACGACATGATTTTAGCACATATGAAAACCAATCCAGAGCATTTTTTATCACTATTCACCCATCTGTTAAGACATCACCTCCAGCTTCTCCCATTACGCTGATAAGACCTTGCTTGGATCCTGCAAGCAGTACTGAATCCCGTTAAAAATTTCATCTGTGTTTTTCAGTAGTGAAGAACAACCGATTTCACTCCTTGACTCTCAGCTTTTGCAACTAAATTAACTAACAACTCACAATTCCCAGCTTGCAGGTTTTTTCAAGTCCTGCTTCTGGGCAAAAAAGCAATCTTCTTGGCAACAGGCATGTTCACTTCATAACATTTAGAAAAAAAAACGTACTGTCTGAAATATTTCTATCTAATACCCAGTGTAAAATGAAATGAGAATGAAAATATGTTTCTTTCCTTTTAATGCATAAAAAGGGACAATAAAATTGTGCAGGAAGAATTACTGGTTTATTTCCAGATTTTCAGAAGTGCCATTTACAACAGCAACTCAGCTTTCCATCAGTTTGAAAAATGAGAAATGGATATTAGCACCAAAATCTGTTGCAAGACATGTTGTCTCTTATAAACAGAAAAACACTTACTGAGAGTCGCCAGACTACAATAGAGCAGCACGCAAACTGATAATGGGTATACTTTTTAAAATCATTTCCCACAGTAAAGAACAACTGAATAGAAGAACTCAGGTATTTAGATGATATATGCATTCATCTAGTTCTAATTATGACTTCTTACCCATGAATCCCAAAACAACATACTGGCACCAATTCCCACATCCCAGATTGCACCAAAATTACCAACCTCCGGTACAACACTATCTCCACTTTTAAATGCCGGTATCCTCCAACTGGCAGGAAGTCAGAAATGCAGAGAAGAATCAATCGCTATTAGGAACTAAATACTCTTGAGACAGACGGGAACTAACTTGCAGAGTGGAGAGGATTACTTGTGTAAACCGTGTCAATTATGATAGTTAATGTACTGCTATAATTACAACAGCAGCATTATTTATTTATTCAGCTACCTTCAGCAGATTCTGACCTTCGGCACTTATGCCAGCAATCAGGATTGCTGGGTTACGCTGTGCATTGATTAGTTTCAAATATGGTCTGACTGAACTATTTCTAGAGTAAAAGTCCACGGTAAAATAAAAGGTGACTCCAACAGAATGCAAAACTTAATCTCTTAAGCACTTTAAAAAAATTCTGAACAAAAGCTGCAACATTTAATCACTGCCTATATACCAGTAGAAGACAATACTGAAAAAATCCATGAAAATCAATGAAGCTACATTTGTAAAACATCAATAGCTATATTTTTAGTTCACATGCTTAAAAGACTTTTTAGAACAGAAACACATTAAGCACCATTTAAAACTGGATGCTGTTTTATGAACGCTTGTTATTCCTTAACATTCTCAGATAATGTAATAGATCTGGACAGCCTCATTTTCAGAGGTATTACAGTTAATAGAAATTGAAATTGCACAGTGCTTCCAAAGAAGGATGTCAGGAAACAAGATAAACCAACATTTGCTGTAGTTACTGTTTAAAAAACAACTTCTAATTGTTAAGAAATTCATAGGTATCCTGAACAAGTATAGCTGCACAGCTACACTTCATGTACCTGTACACAAACATCATTAGATTTAAACTTCAACTTCCTAAAACCAAACACATGTCAAATTCATTGCTATGCAGGCATTTCTTACAGAAAGAGCAGGGTCTGTTCATCTCTCACAGCTCCTCTTGAGTACAAAATCCCTATGTCTTTATTTATATTCACTTAAGGAAAAAGCATAAAAGGATGAGTCACAAACTTACAGACTGTCAACAAAAAGGAACCTCAACATGCTGCTACAAGCAAGTAATTCCACTTTTTTATTTTTACATAGTATAAAAAAAGCATGAATGGAGATCTACATTGTGATCTTGCATTTCGCAACTACTGTAACTTCAAAAGATGTTCCAGACACTGCTTAAGCTTCAAATTAATGTGTCCTTCTCACAGACAGGGACTTATCCTTTGTCAGAAGTTCTCAAACAGTCTGGTGTCCAGTGAGAAATGTTCCGTGCCGGACTGGGTCTTGTTTAGATCACTCATCCAATGTAAGAAGACAAGGACTTCTGAATCTTCTGGTCTCTAGCTAAAAACAGTATTTAGTGGCTGAAAGACAAATTGACAGACCTATAATATTCTTTAGGGATAATCTGGATGATAGAATTGAATATACCTTAAGCAAGTTCATGGATCACAACAAACCCGAGGAAAGACAGATACAGCAGAAGGAAGAACCACCATAAAGAGAGAGCTCACCATGCTGGAAGACTAAGCCAACAAGAACTGCATGTGAGTTAATAAAAGTAAACATCACATCCTGCACCTGGGATGGAATCACCCCACATCAAAATAACAGCTGGGGACTGACTGGGATGATGTGTAGCTCTGCTGAAGAGGACCAGAGAATTAACCTAGCAAGCTACCCCAGAGCAAACAGCATACCCTGGCAGCAATGAAGAGAAATCGTTAAACTTTGAAATAACTCTCAATGCCTGCCACAGCAAATGACTATAACACCAGTTTTGTGATTAAATACTTATGGTATGACTGAAAAGCCCCCATGCAATCCTGTTTTGTAGAACAGAACTTGATAACGATACCATTTGTTATTTGAGACCGCCTCACAATACAGCGGAAAAAGCAAAATGAGCCTAACAAACAAATCCTGGCTTCAGTGCTTCAATGCAAATGTTTTATTTAAGTTAGAAAGCATATTTTAAATGTTCAATCTAGCAGACTGAAAGTCTCCACAGCAGTATCTGCAACTGAGCATACTGAGGGTAAGAAAAAGTGAAATAGAATTTTTTGTCAGGTGTTGCTTGAACCTTTCCACCAACACAAAAGGCACAAATTTGCCTTAGAAAGGTATATTTATTCTGCATATAGAGTGAACGCTACAAAGTCTGCTTTAAGCTGCACTTGAACATATAACATGCATTGTGGCAAACTGTGCTGTATAAGTGGCAACTACGATATATCCCAGACCCAGACAGACTCTGGCTGCAAGAACGTAATAACACTCAGACATATCATGAAACTCATGGTAGATCATAAACAGTCCTATGATAGAAAGGCTCAGGCTTTTCTAATTATATTGCTCCTAATCCCCATCACTGAATGTTAATAAGGTATGAATTCTGTAAGATTACTGAGAGTGAAAGTGAAACTAAAATATGTAGACTAAGACAGACTGCCACCTTGTCTTAAAAGGTGAAGGATTAATTTAAGAATCACCTGCCCTAGTAATGATAGGTCAAGTTCCTACTCCCCTTAACCATAGGTAAGCAATTATTCCTACAGAAGCTTTCAGTAACACAAAAACAACAAAAAGCAGAGCCCTGAGGTAGGATTTGTTTTGATCATTTATTAAGCACATATACATCCCTAGAAGTTTTGATGGAGCATCCTGCAAGCCAGTAGTGACAAACTAAAAAGGCCAACCTGAATTTGAAATTTTGACATGGTTCAGAAGTTGGACATTGGCTGTGGTTTAAGCTCATCCATCCCACCCTACCCTGGATAACTGAAAAAATACCAGCCATAATCTCTCTCACCCACAACCTGGTTTTATGGCTCCAATACACAGTAACATTTTCATGTTTCATAGCAGCAGATAAGAGGCCCTCAAAAGGGACAAGGAAGAGAGTCCAGGAGATGTCAACACTGAGATTTAGGCAGTAAATCTCACCTGGGCTGTTTAAACCTCATTTGCTGTTAGGCCACCAAGTTTTGTAAAAGATTGACAGTCTGTCCCCTAAAGAGATGTTGAACAGTTAACTAGCATTAGAGAAGGAAGTGGCACTTTGTCACTTTTATTATATTCTCAGCAGGTCTAAGCACTCAGGGTTGTCTTGGCAAAGCACTAACTCCTGAAGTGTAGGTAAGTTTATAGTGCCTGCTTCTTCTAGGTTCCTGACATCTATACTAAGGAAAGGATAACTGAAAGTAAGATGAATGAAAAATCATCAAATATAGAGCATAAATAGACGTCTTCCTAGTGAAGTCTACTATTCTGCTAATCAACAAATAAGAGGGTGTCACAACTCTTTTCAAATCCTGAGATAAAAACCTACAAAAAGAAGATAACTGAGCAAGCAACCTGCAAATACTTTAAACATATTATGTCACATAGCTGAAAATCCAAACTGTAAGTAAAGAATTAATGTTCTTTGCAAGTTTCAATCAGCTTATCTGTTGAGCCAAACAGAGCTTTACATTATTTGTTCCATTCAACAGATGCTGAATTTACTAAATGGGAAAAATTAGGCCAAATGAACAAATCATCACCCAGGAATGAAGTATTTCCAATCTACTGATTTTTATGTTGTACTCACAGCTAGATTTTCCCAAATAGCTTGAAGAAGACCTTAGAATGTCTCCCTTTACGGAAACTTAAGTGGCTCATGAGTATTAGTTGATGACAATAAGACTATAAAAATTTCCAAAGAAGAAATCCTATAGTTTCTTCCTAAATAAAAGCTTGAGAGTCTTTCAGCTTCAGAGACAGCCATTCCTTTGCAGTCCTCTGAAGAAAACCAATGGGATCACCACAATTGACAATTGTAGCTATGGCATCATGAAGGACAACACAGGATAATGAGAGCAACAGCACCTCAGGCAATTCTTTCTAGCAGTCTTTATCAAGTTAAGAGTACTGTTGGCAGTGCTAATTACCAAGGGTGCTGAACTGGAATGAACCCCGCCAGATGGCACTGTGAGCTGGAAAGCCTCAGAATTAGTGCGGTTCTGATCTGGTCTGCTCTTCCCCATCCCAAGAGTTTAAATAGGAACAGACCTAGGAAGAGCTAAGTTCATTACAGCTCGGTTATTTTCTGGACAAGGAATGAAGTTAAGTGTATGAAAATTCACTCTAAGTTAGGTTACAATGACTGACACAAGTACACTATGCACATTTAAATGCTGGACTGCTTCAAGAAAAGCAATGCCTCAAACTAACTTCTAAAAAATTGCTCAACTAGTCTTTAACTAAACTGCTTCTACATAAATGATTTATATATTGATCCTATGTACTTTATAATTTTACTCTTCTCATATTGAATGCTGCCTCTCTGCTAACAGAGAGGGTGAAAAAATCATCTGACCCACATTGGTACTGAATGCCCCCAAAGCAAAGAGGAAATAAGTGGATTGGGACAATCTGTTAGTGACAAAAATGAGAGGGCAACAGAAGCTTTCTAAAACAACACAAACCATCCATACTTGAAGCCTAAAACATTAGGAAGTCTTTGGCCATCCAAGCTAAAGGTGCTGACATAAAACTGAGCCTCCTTTACTCTGCAGCAAGTGATGAGAATCACCAGTTGGGTGCTGTCTCAAAAGGCACCGTCTATCCGTCACTTGCACCCAGTTTCAAAGGCTCGGTAACAATGGGAAGGCAAGAGTTATGCACTGACAGAAACACACTCCTATTCTACCACGTTTGTGTGTAAAACCAACTTTGATTAAAAACTGGATCCTGAAATATTCTTCAGCTAGGCTGAAAAAACCTCAAATGGTGCAGACAAAGTCAACTCTTCAATGTCCTAAAACCTTTTGAAACAATTTTTGGAGGAGAGGTAGGGAAGGAGGAGGACTTATCATGCTTACAAATGGATTCACAAACATCTTGAAGAAAAATGTTTCTTCCTCTACTCCCTAAGCCTTTCTAGTATTACCCAACTTGCCATAGCAAGTAAATTCCAGGCCAGAGCTAAAATTTTGTCAAATAAATTTTAATAATGAAGATACAGATGTTTCAGTTAATTTTAACTTTATAAAAGAATGAGGGAAGAAAAGTTTTACTACTTACTTTGCTAAACTGCCAGTTTTTAATAAGTCATATGATGTTCTCCACTAATTCTTGAACTAGAAAACTTCACTGCTTTGCTGTGTTGTCCTTCACATCTCATAAATTTTTGAAAATTTGCACCCAGATGATGGGTTTGTACATTAATTAATTCTTAAAAACTCATCCTAATATTAGATTTAGATACTCTGAAAGCATTAGTTGCTTTCCATAGTTACAGTACTGTTCATTGGACTGTATGAATACGTTACCCCACTATCCTTTAGACTATCAATACTAATCTTCAGGCACTTTTCTGGGGTGTTTTGGTACCCACATAAGGCCATGGGTAACTTCAGCTGTGGCATCCATGTAAGAACAGTAAGCTCACGGAAGTGCAGGACCCTAAACAAGATGTAAATGTAGATGAGGTTCTACCAACTGAAACAGCTGCTGTTTCAAAGGTGTATGTGAGACTCTACACTATGATTTTAGTATCAGTTTCCCATGAATGAAAGCACAGGATGTGATATGTTTTGCTGACACAAACAAAAGACAGACTTTAGGAAGTGAACAGACAATTTGATCTCTAGTAATTTGAGCCAAGCTATCCAATGATCATATCTTAGTAACACTAAACAGCTGAACAGTAAGTGGTAGAGTTTATGACAGACAGAATAATAAATAAAATTTTTGAGCTCCAAAAGGAGACACGACCTTATCTATCACGGTGTTGTGTATAACAACTTGATACCCTTTCATCTTAATGAAAAGTTGCCAAAATTCAATGTTATCAGATATTGTGTTAGAAATTAAGAATAACTAATAAAACTAAGCCACTGGTGGCATGTAGTAGATTAAATTAGGTAGGGTACACGTGATACACGACACCAACCAAACTGAAGGTAGATTGCTGTGTATCTCTACCAGCCTCAGGCATACACAGCAATCAAGACAAAGCTTGCACTCAATAAATCTGATCAGATGAAGATACAGGTAAAACAAAAGCAAACAACTAGCAAACAATCAAAAATGCCTGGGACTTGCAAAAGGTATCACATCTTAAAGTCTTTGGGACAGATTAACTAATTGCCTACAAAACACACTTGACAGAAAAATCATTAGAGATAAGCCATAATTAGTACAGTATTTCATAAAGGTGAACTCTTTAGCAAGTTTCTGCACAGACATTTTTGTAAGGTTGTACAATTACAAATACGGTTAAGATTTTAAGTACTTTTCTCCCACTCAATTCCTAATGAATTCAGCCTTGTGAAACAAGTTATCTTCTCAAAGTAAAAGGCAGATACTGCCCTCCGGAACAGAAGACAAAAAGCACTTAAGCATTAAAACTATGTACTAGGTTGCAATTTTATATCTGCTTTTTCTTTCAATATTGTGTTTGATTCAACAAAATTGTAGGGTTAGGCTTTACATTTACTGCACTTGATTTCTACAGACCCAGTGAAGTCAATTGAGTTACAAAAAGGATCAATTTTACTCATTCTTACCTGCAGAACCATACTTCATGAGCTGCTCACAATTAAATATTTAAATAAACCCTAAAGATGAATATGCCACAGATCACAAGAAATACAAAATGAAGTAATGGACTTTCACAGCTAGCCAGCTTCAGTTGAGCTTATAAAAAAATATACCCCAAACATTTGTTTTACAGCACAGTAGCAACTCAGAGGTTAAATATAAGCATTAAAACATTAATCCATTCAGAATTTCAATTTTTGGAAAGCAGCAGAGTCATCAGACGTATGTCAGTATGTTGCCTTCTGTATCACCAAAATAAATTTACTAACAATCTGAGCATTGATTATGTAGTAACTTTAATTTATTTCTTCTTAAAGCAACTGGTTTAACACCTGTTCTTTAACAAGTCCATAGTTGTATCAGCTCTTTGACTAAATATAGTTAAATCAACAGCTGGAGACGCCTTTAATTAATCCTTTGGAGTTCTTACAGGATAACTATTTTGAGAAAACAACTGCAATACAGTAACACAGTTAAGCATTAAGCATGTTAATTCCACTATATTTAGGTCTTAAAAAATAGTCAAGTCAAAAGAAATGTCTTCCAGAATAGGTACAGCCTAAAAGCAATGCAACTATGTCATTAAATACTAGAAGCAGTCAGATGGTTAGTAAATTTCTGCCTTGCTCTGTAATTTTCTTCACATGCTGCCCTTCTTCTCTGAAAAATAACCTTAGGAAAACATTCCTGGGACTGTAAGGCAGTGAAAAGTGAATCTATCTTTTCCTTGAGCCCAAAGCAAGCCTAAATTTCAATTTAAATTTTGGTAGTAATAGATGGAAAGACCCAAGTCCGGTTCTGGTAAAAGAGAAATTATTTTCATGTCTCCTATGTGGTAATTTTTCTCCTCAATTATAATTTTCTTTGTATTAACCACACATAACTGCAATTTATCACATTCTAGAATGCAGACTTTAGTCCTCATTTTCAACAGGAATCTGAGAGGGTAAAAAAGTTATTTAGTACACTGAACTTCATAGACCAGGCAGAACAAGCCTGGTATTTCAAACAGAAGTTCACAGGGTTTCTGTAAAAGCATTTTAAACTCTAAGTAAGAGCAGTCCTAAATACTTTATGATCCATCTATTTTGACTTTGTGGCAGAATATTCTTTATTATCAGCAAAATAAAGGTGTCAAATCTGATTAATTTTTTTCAAGAAAACTTTAAACAACTACTACTACCACAAAATAACACTGATTGCTCAATGAGAACAAATGTTCTTCTTATTAGCTGGGCACAAAATGCTTTCATAACAGCAAAAAATTAGTTGGTTCTAAAAATCCCACACTCCAACTTCCCAATTAATATCAAAACCCATATAGAGTAATTAACACAGGATGTTTACACAATGAAATTTAAAATACCATGTAAGTGTTTTCTTTAATTCAGAAACACACAAAAATCATAACCTATGGCCATCTGTGCCTGCCAGTTAGAAGCCAACTCTAAAAATACAAAAGTATGCATAAGCAACAGTTGCCAGCAACTCCACACAGTGCTTGTCAATCAAATTACTGGCAACCTGCAAGTTTCTATGTAACAGAGAGGCTTCATTCCGCTTATTAACTGTCTTACGTGTTTAAACATTTAGGTTGACATTTTTAATTTTTATAAAGATTGAACTATTAACATTAAACTATGAAATGAGAAAATATAAATCTTCAAGAAGGAAAATAATGATTCTCATGTTTCTGATAATGGTACCCTAAATACAAATTACTTACACTATATTTGATTTTGAGCATTACCAGACTCATTCATGGTTTTGCTTACACGCATTTATGTAAGAAATAACTATAAGCAAAATCGACGTTTTCAACTGAAGAAAAATCCCCAGAATAAGTTTGCTTTCACTTGTTTTGTAGCATTCCATACAATAGAACCCACTTCAAGTGGGTTCCTAGTAAAACACTCGAAATCTATTTTCCCCACACAACTAGTTACACGGACATTATGGTCCAAATTAAAGCGGTGTTCTTCCCCAAACTAAGTAGATTAAGACAACACCTAAAAATACAGACTTATTTCAGGGAGCACGGAAAGAGTGAAACACTATCATAAATTATTTTAATTGCTAGTCATCTTGCTGCATTACATCACAAAAATGCAGTTTTAATACAACGCTTTTGTTGCACAGATTAACGCAGCTCCTTAGGATGTAGTACAGTATTGAACTACTGAATAGATGCCTATTTATTTGTATTTTTTAAAATTAGCTTTATATTGTGTCTAATGTAGCACTGTGAAGTCAAGTATTTGAATGTGATTCTCCCAACAAAAAGGAATATCTTATTGCAGTTGCTTGGGAAGAATAAATTTGTAGCTAACTATTTCCTCCATTCTCCCACCACCCCAACATACGTGGCAATGAAACAATTACATGAGGAGGAGCAGGAGAGAGGTAAAAGACAGCTCTGTTTGCTTCTATCTCCCCTTAATTTCTCAATCAGTATTTGATCACATCAGCCCATTATCACCCAAGATAACAGCTATGATGCTACCAAATAACATAATTCTGTTCTTCAAGTTATTCTTACCTTGTTTCAGGTAAAACCCAAGAGTATTACCTACCCAAGCTGACCACATTAGAAAAGCAATATTTGGCTTAAAGAAGTCATGAGAACAAAAACAATTTCAAAATTGGGATAGTAGGCAGAAATCAATCTTGGGGGTCCTCCTCCTGTTTCACGATATGGAAACAACAGTGCTGGCCACTACTGTGAAATGCAGGATCCCTTCCTGACTTCAAGCTGGATCACACAATATCACCTATATTATTTCAGTCACCAGAAGATTCTGTAGGCTACACTTTTACAGCCCAGTAATGAAATGGAAATTAAAAATTCCTCCTTTCTGCCAACGGGAAAGTGTGTGAACTTTCCTTTACCATCTTTCAGGCTGCTATGACCTCATGAGTTTTCTGCCGGTCTGTTCTTCTGGACTGTCAAAGTGTCTCTGACAAGCAGCCCTATGCCTCAGTTCATGAACCTCTCCCTAAGGCAGTATCATCCATGAGCATGCAGATGGCCTCCAGTTCTGCAGGTGATTTACAAAACATCCAACTGTACACCTGCAGAACACTACTCACCACCAGCTGGACTTCGCTTCAGCAATCTGAGCAGAGCAGTCCAGCTAATTTTCTGCCCACCTTGCAGACCACCTATCCAAGCCACTTATCTCCACTTTGTACAAATAGCCTGTAAGAGATCACATCAAATGCCTTCCTAAAGTCAAGGTAAACAACATCCACCATTCTCTTCCCATCTACTGAGACACTGAGTTTATCACAGTTATGCCATGATGATTTTTTGTTTTTCTTTTATACCCCTTTTAAACACTCTTTTATATATCTTTATATATTCTTAGTGCCTTTAGCTTACACAGTTGTAATTCTTTAAGTTTCATAACTCCCCTTAGATCTAGTATTTCGTTAAGTTTAGAGACTGAACGGTCTAAAAACCCCAGAAAGCAAGGTCCTCTCCAGAACATATTCTGTAAACAAAGATAGGCCCATCCAGGGGGAAGGTCCCTCTGGTGGGGGGTCTCAACCGAGTCCCTCATTGGGGAATCTTTGATAGATATGCTAATTTTTGCAAGGCCTATAATTGTATACACATCACATCGTGTGTGGCCATTTTCTTCGGTGGGGACATAGGGGTGCATTTTGATGTGCATTTCATCACACCTAGGATCCTTAAATAAATACCGAGGTAAAACCCTTTTCCCCCTTAACTGTGTTCAGCTCTCTTAATTTTAAGACCAGGATAAGGCATCAACAGAGGACAATTAACTTCCCCTTGATAAATTCCAAACACACTCTTGGCCTTCCTGTGCTTGAACATGGGTTCCAGGAGGACCTGCTCCATCGTCTTCCCAGAGACCACAGCCAGGCTGACCTGCCTATAGATCCCAATACTCCTTCTCATCCTCCTTAAAGATGGAGCTGATGTTCGCTTTTTTCCCCCTGCTTCATTTGAAATCTCTAATGGCAATGACCTTTCAAAGACGAGCAGGGCCTTGTAACAATAGTACCCAGCTTCTGCAGGATGCTGGGATGCATCGTACTCAGTCCCACAAATGGGTATACATCAAAATTGCTTAAGTGGCCCCCAGTTCAACCTTCTGTACAGTGGATAATACTTCACTGCTCCAATTCCGCCATTAAACTCAGGGACCTGGGAAGCCCAAGGTCAGTCCTTACCACAAAGAAGCAAAAAAGCCTTGGGTATTGCCTTCATGTCCTTTTGTACCAGATTATTTTGAATTCTAAGCCTCTTCACCATGTTTGCCACTCACTTCAGTTAGCACTGTCTACATACAACCACAGATTGTTTCCACTGCTAATAATGTAAATACTGAGTGACACAGGCTTTGTGAAAGACTGAATGACCACCTACTTTGAGAGCAAGCCATTAAAACAAATAATGCTAAGACCAATTTTCCATTTATTTGTAACCATGAAATGATGACTGTACTTAACCAAGTCTTTAGTTTGCTTATAAGATGATGTCCAACAGTGTCAAAAATCTTTAACACTTTCAGCAAGTTCTGTTGCATCAGCCCCAGTTACCTAAATGGAGTCTCCTATGAACAGTCATGCAGATCCCCAAGGACCTTAATGTTGACAATTCATTCAGAGAAGTCTGTTTTGTTTAAAGAGCAATCTTTGCCAGTCTTTTGAGACTCCCTAATGAGTACATGCAGAGTCTTACTGATAACTGCAGCCTTGGTTACAGTGTGCTATCAAGCATCAATGTAGCTTCCAGGGGGCCAAGGTTGGGGATAATCAACTGTTTCTCAAAAGTCATGAATACTGATTAGAATCCTACAACAAAAATCCTGACACATCTACAGAAAATCTTGTCAGGCAGCTGCTGCTTCCTGTGGGATCCTAATCAATACTCCATTCCATCTCCCACAGTTCATTCTTCCACAACACACTGCAAAAAGTCAACTGCAAATTCTAATCAGTTAACTTTAGAATAAACTATCATTTCTAGAGCACAGGGCTTTAAAGATGCAACGATTCTGCAACACATAAAGAATTGCATGGAGAGAATCTGTATCTGAAGAGGCTTTGTCCAGACTTCTCTGTGTAGGTAATGCAAGAAAACTTTAATCACAAAAGCATTTGTCATTTGTGTTGATGCTTCAAGAAAGGAGCTGCAGCCCGCTGCATGATTTTCCTGATCAGCAGAACTCCTGCAGTGCCCAACAATGCATGTTTTTCCTTCCTCTTGCATTGTAACATTTAGTCATTATACTAAATGAGGAAGAAGAGTTTATTAGATATTGGTTGAGAAGAGCTGAAGAAAGTATTTTTGGATGTTAGAAGAAGCATAAACTATTGATTTACTTTAAGTCTCCATGTAGTGTTTACATTAAGCTGATTCATGTAAATTTAACTTTTTCCTCCTAAGAGGAAACCAATTTAATCGTATTTATGTAGAATACACCTACATTTTTCCTCTCCACAATGTGTCCTCTTCAGTAAAAAATGTAGTTATGACAGAAATATTTAAAGATCAAAAACTGAGAAAAGTAAAACCAACAGGTAGAGAGAACATACAAAGGCACATCAAGATCTCAAGAGCTGTGTTTGTATCTAATTTCTCTTTAACCAAGAAGCCTGAAAGACGCACCTTTAGAATGAAGAGACTATGTCTAAATAAGACTTTATTAATAACCAACACAAGTTTATAATTCTCTTCAAGTTGACAAGTGCCAACTGGCACAGATTCTGAGATGCTACATCTTTGGCAAAAAGACAATCAGCTTTTCAGATATAGATCAATAGTTTAAATTCAGTTCAAGCTAAGCAGGAACTGATAGCCATTCCTTGTTAATAAACGCAAGTGATGTGATGACTTCCATCCAGTTGTCAATGCAATCTTTTCAGGAACACTGTGCTGAGTTTTCAAAAGCAGTCTGGAGAATTTTGATACATTTTTAAGTGATTATTCATAGGCATTTTTTTCACCTTCATGCTTCAACTCCCTAGAGAAACTGAACAAAACTTAAATCTTCATTAAGAAATGTTCGTGGTTTCGATTTTTTCTTTTTTTAATAAATTGCAAATACTTTAGCACAAGTCAAACTCACTTGCGCTTCATCATTTTCCCACCTTGTTTATATCACTTTTACATTAATTCCTACCATGTGGCACGTCTGGCACTGAATGGACAGAGTGAGAATAAAGCCCACAAACTGCAGCTTGTGAGAAACAGCTCTGTGAGGAGCAGAGCAGACATAAGGGAAGAACCAACTGCACGAATTTCATGCTCAGTGTGCAAGCCTTGACAGGCTTGTACTATTCTGACAGGCTTTTATTACTTTTTACACGCTGCTGAATCATGAGAAAAGCAAGCTCACAAAGACATGGATATTGCTCTGTGGATTTTTGTTGGGTTTTTTTTTTCTTTTTAAGAAAGCTAAATTGAATTCCTGGAATATATATTCCAAATAATGAAGAAAATCTAACACATCCATCTTTAGAAAGTCTCATATCAGGATGTCCCTTATTACTTTTAACACAGCAAACTAGGCTAGTTAGCACAGCGTACAACTGAACACCCCACGACAGGGTTTTCTTATCATTGTTATGAAGCATTGCCTGTTTTAGTAAGGCATTTCTCCTATATATCTTTTAACTGAAAATATATATTCTCAATAATTATTTGAATATATGTATATGCAAATATATAGGTTTTATGTTAAACTGGCTACCTCCCTTAGACAATCTAAATGGATTTAGGAATACTTAAATATTTTCCCCCTGTTTTGTGGTTGGATACCGGGGGTTTCTTCACAGAGAACAGTTTAATGACAAGTAAAAAGGTCAGCAAATGAAACTAGGATTAAGGGATAACCTCTTCTAGCAAATCACAGCCTACCACTGAAGTTAGATTTGAATAACCTGTTATGCAATTTACTCTGCTTATTCTCTGGAACACCTATTTTATCAATATTTGCACAGAAACATGTTCAGTCCCAGAACCCCATGGACTCCATCTCTTCAACTCCACCAATCTTCTCAGGTCTTTCTTGCTATCACAGTTTTAGAGATATGCTGTAATTTTGCCATGGCAGACCAGTTTTCATCAAATCTAGGCTTTCCTCTGAAAATATCCCAAAAATGGTATATATTCTCTTTACCATAATTATCTCCCATTGTCAAGAATTCTAAAATTTCTTCATGTTTTGAGATTTAGAAGCATAGTCCAACAGACCACCTCTTCCTTGTTTTGCCATGATGCCACAACTTAGTGTTGTTACAACTAGGATTTGATCACTCCCTCACCACCCTAAACTTTTTGTTTGGTATCTAGAGTCCCACATTCTTTTGCCCAGCTGACAACTGTTGAATTTGTTCCATCTGGAAGCTTGCTGGGGCTCCTTTTTAGAAGAGGAGGAAAGCAGGAGAACTCATTCCATACTTCCAAGAAAGTAAGAATTCCAAGAAATCTGAATATTTTTATTAATTCTTCAGTCTTTTCTCCACTGGTTGTAGGAAAGGTAATTACGAAATGTTGGCTTCTCAAGAAATCAAGGGAAAATGAAGATTAAGGTTTCCTTCAATAAACAGGAACACCAGAACCATCAACACAACAGGGTACGCCAACTCTTTGCAGTCAACAGACAAGCGTCTCATCAACATAAATTTCAAGATGTATTTATGTTTCGGCATAGCAGTTAAAAGACTGCAATTATCAATTCTGTTTTGTTGAACTGTGGCTCATTTATCATTCCAAATTCAAAGTGACACATTAGCTTGTATCAGTAACAATTATTTTGAAACAAATACAGAGAAATACTTTGAAATCTCTCTCTATGGGGCAGATATTTAAGACAGAGCTTTCAGACCCTAAATTAGGATTCCCAACAATTGTGTTACTAGTATATAATCTTACATTGCAATATAAGGCAGTTCAACAAAGTTGGACCTACTTCAGCAACCTTTTTTTCTTTTGTCCTTATTTTCATCATCCTTATTTTCATCATTAATTATTGGAATAATTAGAGTTATTCCAAACTCTAAGATGCTAGAGTAACTGTATATTATTCTGCCATTAACACCTTTGTACATCAATATTTAAAAGCACCTGGTTGATTGGTTATTTCCTACCAGGAAAAAAAATACAGGATTTTCTGGCAACACCTACATATGCCAAAAAGTCCAATTTCCTTGAAGTATCACACAGAATTTACTGGAAGCTCTTTAGAATGAATTTGTGGTGATCAAGCTTATTTCCAAATAAGTACCAACAAACAAACTTGTCTAGATTCTGTTATAACAGGGAAACAAACATTGCAGTCATCTGTTTTGCTATTGCAACACTCATACTAAGAAAATAAGTAGCTCGAAGGAAGACCACAAAAATGAGAGAGAAACTAGTACGAGAATGAAGAAAGTCTTGCAAGTAGGCAAAGAGCAACTTTGTGCTTTCTTTTCTGTAATTCCTTCTCCTCACACAAGGAACAAGAAAACATTTCAAACTGCATTTTGACAATGCCATTTCCTGCTTACACAGTGTGTAACAAGTACTTAACAACACTGTGTTGACTTATTTCTCTATTTTTGTGAAATTCACTAGCATTTTGAATTAAAGAACAATTCTCTCTAAACTGGTAAAAGAACAAAGATTATTTCGAAGTGATATTTCTCTGCATTCTCAGAAGAAAGCAGGTATAAATTAAAGCTCATTCTACCTTGCACCACTATTGGAAAGCAGAGAGCTATTTAAAAGATTTGAACAAAAGGGTATATTGATAATAACATCCAAAACACCAATAATCGAGCCCTGTATCAAAATCAAGAACAGATCTCTGGAATGCGGGAAATTGAGATCAAATCAGTGATATGAAAAAAACCCACACTTGGAAACAGAAAGATTTCTAGTAGTTTCAATTTAAAAGAGTGTTGGAATCCCAGATTTCAACTCAAGTACCTTTTTAAAATTTTTTTAACAAATACCCAATACAGTCCACAAAAAATTTGAACACATGAGAAAAAAATTAAACTTCCTTTTTATTTTTCCACAGCAAAAAAAGAACACTGAGTAAACTCCAATGAGCTGGTAATCCTATCATCCTCAAAATAAAAATTAAACTAGTCATACCAATTTTTCTGCTATTACTCATACAATGTGTCTTGAAAATGGTCTCACAGATTTCCATTTGATCTCTCATCCAAGCTTATATACCACCCCATTAGCAATTGATTTTCTAGACAGAAAATATATCTCAAATATATATAAACCTTTTTTTCTACAATACGACATAGATATGCACTGTTTTAAACAAAAATAAATGCATGCACAACAAGCTGAACACCTCACACTTCGTTCCTTTCTCATCTCTACTCAATTTCTGTCCTATATTCTTTTACTCAAAAAGTTTTAAAACCATATGTTTTCTCTCCATGGCAATGTTCAGTCCTTATATCTGTGATTTTCTCTGCAGGACAAAGTAAGCTTTTAAGCTTACTCATGTTAATAATCAAAATATATACATGAAATTCCACACACCTCCTATTATTTGCATTTAAAATTGACAGAGATGCAAAGAAGTGAGCAGATTGAAGCCTGTAAATAAAAAGAAGCAAAACTCCACAAGTTCAGAAGGACCTGGAAAAAGAAATAGCTTAGCAACACAATAAAGGAATGCCTAGGAACTAGATACAGATTTCTGAGGATCTTTATGTGCAAGGAAAAGGGCTCCTTCAAATAAACTATTCTTCACTGTAGTATTTTTTCACAGTTTCACTGTGCTCTCAAGCCAAAGCTTTCCCACACCTTTCCAGGAAACTCTTGAGATCCAGTTGCTTCCTCTCTTGTCCATTAATACACACCAGCATCTTCAGATATAGACAAAGCACCACCGCCATTCTGGGAACTTTTAACTCAAAAAGCTTCTTCCATCCACAGTTTATGAAGAGCGACCAGGATGACTAGGGCTTTATGATGAAATCAGCACTTTGTGATGCGGCAAATATGACTTCTTTTAAGAGAAAAGCAGAGCAGGAAAACGCAGACTGAAAAGTAAATTCTTCCTTCCATAATTCTGTTTATTTTTGCTCAAGTTAGTTGAGGCAGACAGGATAAACAAAATGAACAAGTCTACACTTGAAAGCAAGAGATGATGTGTTAGTGGCCCAGCTCTTTAATGATGTGCAAGTTTTAAATCTATTTAATTTGACTGACTCTGAAATGAGCTCAGTTGGCTAGAGCATGGTGCTGATAACACCATGGTTGTGCGTTCAATCCCCATACGTAGCTGTCTTAAGCCACTTAAGAGTTGAACTTGATGATCCTTGTAGTTCCCTTTCAACTCAGAATATTCTGTGATCTGTGACTTCAGTGACAAAAAACTCTTTAACAACCACTGAGATACTGCTTCTTCTCCTCTTCAGGTAAATTACAGGGAGCTTAAAAGGACTGTGTTTTACACACAATCTATATTTTGAGCTCTTCTGGGGGATTTAAATTAGAGCTTTAATCACTCAGTCACATAACTATTCCATGCTTGCTTGAATGTTATGCTTAAAAAAACCCCAACATATCAACCTTTCCTTAAGAATTCCAAAACGACTCAGTCCAAAGAGGCCAGAGATGAGAGGGTAAAATCTTCTTCTCCCCTCAAAGGAGTAAGAAAGACATAACAATGCAAACAGCAAACATTCCCAGACTCTTAGACAATGCTGTTTTAATAATACATATAATTTTCATCTTCAGCTATCTGAAATATTTACATGCACGACCAGATGACAAAATATGTAATTATTTCTTTTGACTATTCAATTTGTGAAGATAACTTGCCAAATTAGTTATACAACCTGTAATACTTGTCCACTGAGAGCCATTAGAGCTTCCCCAACCAACATCACTGTTCCATCTGCTTAGTGATCTTCTGGTATAGATCAAAAGCAGTAACAGCCCTTATTCTTGTTCTCAAGTGTTTAAACTAAACCAGCTCAATAATTTCTTCCGGTTCTCCAACAATTACATAGTTTCTTAGAACACTGCGACAATATATTACAAACATACATAAAAGCTTCGAAAAACAAGGCAGTAAATTACGTATTTCTAACATTACACCTGAAATCCTAGACCAACCCAAGAGAATTTACAAAATATATTTGTATCTTTCCCTTGTTTATCAACTCAGCTGATGCCATGATGATTTTTTGTTTTTTCTTTTATACCCCTTTTATACCCTTTTTATACACTCTTTTACACAGCTTTTATGTATTCTTAGTGCTTTTAGTGTACATAGTTATAATTCTTTAAGTTTGATAACCCCCCTTAGACCCAGTATCCCGTTAAGCCAAGAGACTAAACATTCTAAAAACCCCAGAAAGCAAGGTCCTCTCCAGAACACATTCTGTAAACAAAGATAGGCCCATCCAGGGGGAAGGTTCCTCGGATGAGGGGTCTCAACCAAGTCCCTCACTGGGGGATCTTTGATAGATATGCTCATTTTTGCAAGGCATATAATTGTATACTCATCACATCAGGGGTGGCCATTTTCTTCGGTGGGGACTTCGGGGTGTATTTCGATGTGCATTTCAGCGCACCTAAGGATCCTTAAATAAATACCAAGGTAAAAACCATTTTTCCCTCTTAACTGTGTTCAGCTCTCTTAATTTTAAGACCAGGAAAAGGCATCACCACAGCAAAAACCATGCATACAGATAAGGAGTGCCTTTTGCTCACTAGAAATTTAAACATATATTTAAATACTTTGCTAACTAAATTCCAGTACTGTAAAATGGATCATTCCATAAAATTTGCTATTGATATCCTCATCTCAGTCTTGCCAGTTATAATAGCTGTGCCTTTCATGTGTGTCTGTATGTGCAGAAATTAAAATATTTTTATCAATTTCAAAAGCTTTATACCAAAATACCCTCAGTCCCTTTCTGACAAGGGAATCCAATTGCAGGCATTTTTGTTCTGAAGCTAGCAAACTACTCTCTGTAGCTTTGAAAGTTGATCAAAATAGTGCCACATTCTGGTAAGAAAAGCCAGCTATTAAGCTGCTAAATAAATACACAAAATTAAAATACCCAACCCAACTACCACAAATAGTACCCTCTTTAATGTTAGATGAGATTTCCAAGCAGACTGATGCACACAGGAATCCACACGTAGTATGCCATATCAAGATCTTCAACCACCATCCTCTGTTTTCTTTTTTTAAGACCAGATACATATTCACTATCTCAGGCCATCAACATTATTCTCCTCAGCAAGGCACAAAACATATCTGATGGATTTCTAATGTCACTGTGTTTTAGGGCACCGATCAACCTAATAGCATGCATCTATACTTCTGTTGCTGGCACACATCTTCTCCCTTCCACTTTTCATCACAGTCAACATTGCCTTAGCTGGCCTTTCTAACAAACGCTCTTCTTGCTCCACCATAATGCCACCACGAGATAAGATAAATGGCCTGTTTGTGGGAGAAGAGAGTTCTACAGAGGAACTGAGAGATCATTTCAATGGAAGGCAGACAGACATTTATAGAGGCTGGGATAATATTCAGCAGATCATTTCAATGGAAAAGAGACAGACATTTATAGAGGCTGGGATAATATTCAGCAGATTTACCTTGTGGCAAAAGAAAATGAATGATTACAGGTCTGGAAAAAGGAGCATGTAATTTACTGGGTTTAACTTTGTGCCTTCCTTGCCTTTGTGGGCTTGTAACAGACAGAACAACAACATATGGTGCAAACTGCTTCATAATGCAGACTTGGTGTAGTCTCCGAAAATCAGCAGGTACACATGAATATTGGTGAGCCTCCATCAAAATCTTTTTATTTCATTTTTCATGTGATGGCGAAGGCTATGCGTTCACACTGAGACCCATTCTGCCAGGCTTGAGTACACTTAGCACCATTCAATCAAGGTAAGATTCACAACGCAGCTCTTCATTTCCAGTAACAATAAAGGAGGACTCAGAAGAAAATTGATTTCAGAAAATCCACTTTTAATACACTTCTCTGTAAAAGATCTATGTGGGGGGACAGTGCCTTAGAAGACATCAAGAAAAAGTTCCATTGCAGGTAAATTCACACAAAACCAAACTCCACATTTGCCTACTTGATAGTATGCTCAGAAAACAACCAAATGGTTGCTTTACAAGAAAGTTCATATGGTTTAATATGCACACGCTGAGATTTAGCAGTACCTACTTCACAAGAAAAAAACCAACCCAAACCAAACAAGAATCCAGGTCTCAACTGTGAATAACTCCACTGTTAGCAATGTACCAGCCACCTTCATGGCATCTTTTACCAGACTCCCAATTACCTACATTCATCCTGCAGTTTATGGATCATCTTGTAATTTGAGGTGGATGGTTTAAAGTATCTGCAGTAGAGCAATATCTGTACTCTTTGCCACAGTAACAAAACATACTTAAACACATTTTCTCAGCATTTAAATAACCCTCAAGGAAAAAGCTCAAAAGTTTTCTGGATGCTTGCTGCTGTGGTTTGCAGAAAATATCCACTGGAGCCAAGCAATTTTAGGAGATGCACTGGTTACACTACTGTGAATGTGTTTGAAAAAGGGAAAAGCAGCTGAAGGAGCAACTCCTGCTTCCATTCTCTGCTAACACAATTTCTTCTTTTCTGCTTTTATCAGTGACATTTGTCACTGAAAGACTGTGACCTAATCTCCACTGTACAACACATTTAACTATATTATTCACATGTAAAAAAGGGGCAAATGCTACACAGAACACCAACGAAAAATCTGAAAAAACTCACACTGCTTTTATAGTCCCTTTTCAGATAAACCATGTATAGCTTAAAGAGTGATGACGACTTAAATCACAGGGGATGTTTAAAAGCATAGAATACTAAAGTCTTCAGGCAAATACTTACTTACAAGAACATCATTAGGTTTTAGACAGAAAAGACTAGAACAATAGTAGAAGTTATGACAGTACTCTTAAAATACAAAATAAATTAGTGAAGTGTACATGTCTTTTCTCAAAGTTTGAAGGAAGCCACTAAACTCCTGCTAGAGCTGGTTCGATTTTCAGTAATTGTCATTAATTTTCTGAGTGTTAATCTCAGGCCAACAAGGGCAGCAAGATCTAAAGTCTCTTGATAAACTCTCCATTGTGATTTATAATACTGGCAAATCTACTCCAACCATTTTCTTTGTGAACTACTTTCTAATTTTTGTAAAGAATTAGCCAATCTGTGACCGAATGTACTGCCACCAGGACCTGATTTGTCCCAGTGCCTTTTATGAGTCCTACAGAATGTTCTGCAAACATCACTCTTGCACTAAGCATTTAAGGAACAGGTTTTCCTATATAAGCATACAACTCCATCTAGGAGAGCTTCCCGATGGACATTTTGAACCCAAACAGAAACACACTCAGTTAAGAAGTTTTTTATTAATACAGTAAAATACCTATTCAATACTTTGCAGATGAACTATATCTTTTCCATAGTCCACATAAATATGACAATGTTTCATAGTTTCATCTTTAGCTTGTCTTCGTTGTGCCTGTACTATTAGCTCCAGCCAAGTTACATGCATATCTTTAGCATGAATGACTGACCAACTTCTGAACTCTTATCATTCAGCTATGACTACAGGAAGGAAATAGATTATACCTAACGCCAAAACACTAATTTTATCTAAAATGCCATTAATTAGCTTATCTCACTGACCACACCAAAGCTTTCTTTGAAGTAAAAAAGAGCTCCCGCTTAAGTGTAGTCTGGTCTGCTGCCCAGAAGGTGAAATGCTGTGCAGTGGGTGTGTACTGAGCCATGCTTAGAGTAAAATGATAAGCTCCCCGATTAACCCTTGGGTAAGCCCGCAGAGCAGCGTCTGAGCCGCCTGACAGCCCCGAGGCGGTGACGGCCGAACGCAGCTCTGCGGGCACCGGGGGTGCCGGCGCACGCGGCGGGGTCCCGCGGGTGACTCACGGCATTCCCAGCCCGCCGGTACGGGCACCGCGCCGCACCACTGGAGGCATCGCTAATCCGCTGCCTCCTAAGGCTCTCTCACGGCATTAGTTCCACACTGAGGAACAGCTGTCGGTTTTATAAACTTCCTTAAAGGTTCACAGGGTCTCCCTGCCTTATGAGGTGAACAGGATTCGCATCTCGGCTGCGAAGGGTAAGGAGGTTAACGCTCCTTCTCCTCTTCCTCCTCGGCTCTTCCTCCGCCCGGCGCCGCAGCGGCTGCTGCCCGGGCTGTCACCGTCCGGCCCCGTGACGGCACCTGTAGCGTGCCAGCTGCCGGGGGCCGGTGTGGCCGGGCACTGGCACCCACCGCCCGGCCGGGAGCGCAGCCCGGCCTCGCAGCGGGCGGGGGAGCGCGGGGCGGGCGGCACAAAGCGCCTCCTCCGCCCGCGGCTTTGTTCGCGGCGGGGCCCCGCGCCAAGCCCCTGCCGCAGCCCCGCTCCGCCGCCGCNGCACACGCTCGCTGTCCGGTCCGGTCCGGTCCGGTCCCGTCCCGCCTCACAGCGACGACAGCTGCCGTGGTGGGGCCACCGGCGCCGCCATCTTCAGCTCCACGTAAACACGCGGCCGGGGAAAGTGACGTGTGGCCGCCCGCTCCTCCTCCCGCCGCCGCCAGTCCCTCCTCCCCGAGCCCCGGCCGCTCCTGGCGCCTCCGCCCGCCGGCGACCCCCGCCCGCCTGGCTGCCGCCGAGTCCCGCCGCAGCCGCCCCCGGAGGAGCGGGCTTGGTTCC